>OU964961.1:24621265-24656265 GCA_918808275.2 Dolichovespula sylvestris | reverse complement strand
CCTCTCGTCTGATCTCATCGTCCCTTCCTTTTCTTCCTTTTTACTTCGATCGGTCCTACGGCACGGACTTGGACTATCTTGGTTTCTTTTGAAAAGACGACGCGAAAAATTACGTTCACCGGTTCTGACGAAAAAGGGACGGGCGGGGGCTGGCTAATGTAAGTCGTTACCGAAGAAGTAGAATCCTCTAAAAGTCTTCCTTCTTCCTTACTTTCACATTTTCTATATCATCTTTCTATATCTATATAGTATGTATGTGTGTGCGTGTGTGTGCGTGTGTACGTATATATAATGTACATCAATGTAGAGTGTCTAGTATAATTTCTTATCATTCCGTTTATAATATCCTCGAATAAACTTATATCTCTAATCTCCCTTTCTATCCATTACCATTCGTTATCGACGAATGCACAATATTACGTTTGGATTCTCATAGGATTTATTCGATTGATCTCGATTATGAGAAAATCAACGAAGTTATTATATTTAACGACGTCTAATATCTCGATGGTCCCCGTCTTCTCTCTCTCTCTCTCTCTCTCTCTCTCTTTCTCTCTGTCTCTGTCTCTGTCTGTTCTTCAAACAAGCAAAGTTTCTTTTATAATATTTTCATCCTCTCACGATGACCGGGTTACAAGAGGCACGATTTCCTACTCGCGAATATAACGAAACGCGAAGCAGAGAGAGAGATAGAGAGAGAGAGAGAGGGGTATATAACGAGAAATTGACATCGAGGGGTTCTCTGAGGTCAAGCAGTCAAGAAGTCAGCTCGATTAGCCCTCTCTCTCTCTCTCTCTCTCTCTCTCTCTCTTTCAACTTAATACGAGCTTTCGATGTTAACATACGTGAGAGGCGCCGTAGAGACTCGAAGTCAGAGTCCGGTTTCTCTACCACTCGTTCGTTCAGTATGTATGTTCATATATTCGTACGTTCGCTCTTATGGTACCCATCGTGATTCACGAGATGCGAAGAGGATACGAGAAGAGAGAGAGAGAGAGAGAGAGAGAGAGAGAGAGAGAGAGAGAATATTGGTAGAGAGAAGAGAGTGGCTTTCGAACAGATGCGAGATACAGCTCCCCCGGCGTTGTTGCCTTCTTCTTGTAGGACGTTAAGACGTAACGGGCTGCCAAGTACCGCGCGTCAAAGCACTCTTCTGACCGCAGGAGTAGTAAGCTGGCGATGGCCTCGAGTCGACATTATGACCGAACAAATATATATATATATATATATATATATATATATATATATATATATATGTGTGTGTGTGTGTGTGTGTGTGTGTATGTATGTATGTATGTATGTATTTATGTATGTATATATGTATGTATATTTATATATATACGCTCGTAGAATTTACTTTTCCCACGCAAATTTAACGTAACCTCGTGCGATCTCGAACGAAAAATCCGAAAAGAAAAATGAAAAGAACGAGAGAATAAAAAAAAAAACAAAAAGAAAAAAGAAGGAAACACTCTTGTCGATCCGATATCGTCGAAACGATATCGTTTCGTTCTCGCTGTATTTTTTCTTTTTTTTTTTTTTTTTTTTCTTTTATTCTTACTCTTTCTTTTTCTATTTTTATCGTTATAATAATAATAATTATTATTATTATTATTTTTTTTTCTACGATTAAAAAAGAAAAGAAGGATGCGAAGGAGAAAAGAAGGACACCGATCGGACCTCGATGGTTGTGATCGAATAATTATTTTAGTTCCGTATACGTATGGGGGCTGTGAGAGGGTCGATATTGGCGTCGTTTCACGTTTAATCAATTTCGGTGAACGATTAATAATTTTTAATGATACAATGTATCGATCGTATTATTTTAACGAACCGCTTTCACGGAACGTAATCGATCCCTACGTATCGGGCGTTAAGAATCGTTATAAACTCGGTTGACAACGGATACGAAACTTGTCTGTCTGTCAGTCTCTCTGTCTGTCTGACTGTCTATCTGTCTGTCTGTTTGTCTGTCTCTCGCGATCTTGTCTCTTTGAGGCTTACAACGCCGCTAATTTACAACGACGCGTTCTGCCGCGCGCTCGACGTCGTTAAACGGCCGTGAAGAGTTACGCGAATTCTGCCAAACGACGAGTGCAACGACTCGCACGTTATCTCTCTCTCTCTCTCTCTCTCTCTCTCTCTCTCTCTCTCTCTCTCTCTCTCTCATTTGCCAAGATATTTCGTCTGTTTTCGTTCAAAAAAAAGAGACGCGTTTTTCCGATAGAAATTTTCTCCCTATATTTCGTTTCTCTCGATTTGATTTATTTTTTTATTATTTTATTTTTATTTATTTATTTATTTATTTATTTATTTATTTATTTATTTCTTCTTTCGAAAACGCCAATCGCCCTGAAACGATTTTTGAAAATTCTCCGACGTCATTTCTTTTTTTGTTTTTCCTTTTTGCATTAATATTCGTCCATTGTTTGTTTTTATTTCATTTCAATTTGTTGCTAGTTTTATTCTTCTTTTGTCGTCTCAATCCTACAGACCTCCAAGTAATTTGAAATTCCGCGATCCTCGTTCAGTTTAAAAATTCATCAAATCAAATTCAGAAAAATTATCGAATAGTAAAAAAAAAAATAAAATAATATTCTTGGACATCACACGTTTTTTTCCATTAACACTTATCCGTTCATTTTATTTATTTATCTATTTATTCATTCTTTTATCGTCTTACTCTTACGACCGTCAGTAATTTGAAATTCCGCGATCCTCGTTCGTTCGATTTCTTTCGGGATGGGGTGAGGGGGGAGGGGAGGAGATCGAATCGTAAGAAAAAAAAAAATTCTTGGATATCACATTTTTACGAACTCTAACAACTTCTTCGCATTATCGTGCTTATCTATCCGATACATTTCTTTTCTTTTCGTTTCTATTTTCGTTTTTTTTTTTTTTTTTTTTTTTTTTTTATTTTCATCCTTTCCACCTTTCCTTCTTTTCGATTTCTTCTCACGACGGCCGGTAATTCGTTTAAAATTAGATACAACAATGGCTTTCTCTTTATTGCCGATACGAATCGAAAACGAGCACGGTGATTTTCTTGACGTCCCTGTGTGGCCAAGTACTGTTGCCTATTGCTATTGCCATTGCTGTTGTTGTTGTTGTTGTTGTTGTTGTTGTTGTTGTTGCCACCGTTGCTGCCGCCGTTGTTGCTGCTGTTGTCGCGACTAGTCTGACCGTGTTCAACTTGGTACGATAAATGCCTGTTAACCCCGTAATCGGTAGGCCAAGGGGCCATTCTTATGTTAAAGTGTCCGTATTAAGAGCGAAACCTTCTCAGGCTGCAACGTTTTCTATCCGGGTATAGAAAGAGTGTGTGTGTGTGTGTGTGTGTGTGTGTGTGTGTGTGTGTGTGTGTGTGTGAGAGAAGAGCCTGTTACTTCGTACGAACGACAAATGACATATTTCGATTGAACGATCGACTACGAACGATGAAGATCGATCAAATATCGTTAAGGTCACACGCGTTTTAAGATATATTCCTCTTTACTTTTAGCAACCCAAAACGAAAATTACATTGTAATATATAATATAAAGGTGTTGAACGAAGTCGTGGGAGGGGGTGGGTGTAGGAGATGATATCGTCGAAGATATTCGCGATTTTTCTTCTTTTTTTTCTTTCTTTCATTTATTTGTATTATTGTTATTATTATTATTATTATTATTATTTCTTTTTTTTTGTTTTTGTTTTTCTTGTATATATATTACATCAAGAAATTCCCTTCAAGACGTTTTCCTTTCCCCTACATTTTCTTTCTTATCCATCTTTGACATATATCCACTACGTATTATATTATCCGTCTCCATCTTTATCTATATATACATACTTCGTATCTACTCATACCTACACACACACACACACACACACATATATGTATATATAAATATACAACCAACGTATACGGCGACGCGTTCGAGCGGAAAGTTAAAAAGAAAGTCAAAGAAGCGTGAAGTAGAAGTATAGAAGTATAAGAAGCATAAGAAGACGAAAGAAAGAAAGAAAGATAAGTAGATAGATAGATGGATAGATAGAAAGAAGGAAAGGGAAAAATCTAAAGAGAAAAAGAAAAATTAAAAATTAAAAAAAAAAGTCTTCACATCCGCGATCTTTCGAGAATGTTACACAGCGAAAACTGTTCGCTATTAGGACCAAAGGTTCAATCGAGCCGTCCAATAAAAATCGTTTGCGTATCGTCGATGTCTATCGAGAAAAGCGTACGTAAATTCCATCGAAAGGCAGGTTCTCTCTCTTACCCCCTCCCCCTCCCTCCTTCTCCTCCTCCTCCTCTCATAAGCTATCTCTTCGCGAAGTAAAGAACGAAGTATCCGTCGGTGATCTCCGTGAAGTCGAAGAGGTTAAATCGTCCTTCCTTTTCGCTTTTACAAGAGAGAAGATGGGTAGACGAGGGGTGAGACGAAGGTAGATGGTAAGGGAAACGGGGTGGGGGGATCCATGCGATCGAAAGAAGCCGCACGTCGTTAACTTCGTGCTGGCCGCACCTGCGTGACGTCACTATCTCTCTCTCTCTCTCTTTCTCTCAACGGTATAACGACGATTATATTTCATAATAACGAGAAGGTTCCTCCTCTCTCTCTCTCTCTCTCTCACTCACTCATTCTTCTTCTCTGTTTTTTTCTCTTTCTATCTAACTCTATATATCTATCTATCTCTCTTTCTCTCTCTCTCTCTCTCTCTCTCTCTCTCTCTCTCTTTCTTTTTCGGATGAATGAAAGTCTTAGCGTGACTCTCGGCGACTTCTTCCGCTTCTTTTCGACTCGTTGTCTTCTCTCCTTACGTCGTTTTAATATATACATATATATGTAGATTATTATTTATTTACGTGTACACACACACACACACACACACATGTACACACATATGTATTTTAATTTATTTGTATTACTCGTCGGAGAACATTAAATTTATAATCGTTGTGCGTGCGCGTACACTCCCATATATATATATATATATATATATATATATATATATATATATATATATAACCATAGATCATTCTCTGTCCTATGTTTTTTTATTTTATTTTCTTTTATTTTCCTTGACGCTTTACGACGGGCGTGCATATGATTTACATGCGCGCACGCACGCGCACGCGCACACGTACGTACGTACATAAGTACGTATAGATACATCGGACATGTAATATCGAGAATAATGATTTCTGAGAGGAAGAGAGAGAGAGAGAGAGAGAGAGAGAGAGAGAGAGCACGCGTTGAAAATCGAAAATTAGATATATTAATAATACGATTTGCTCTATCGCCGATATGACGCTAAATCCGACGCGTAATTAGCGGCAATTGGTTGCACGGACGGACGGACCGGCCGAGCGACCACCACCACCACCATCACCATCACCACCATCGGTGTTACCACACCATCACCATTATACCTTCGCTACTATCACTACTACTACTACTACTACTACTACTACTACTACTACTACTACTATTACAATTAGTAATATCACCACGAGTCTTGCTGGTACTCTCAGCTAATCATAGTTATTATTATAGACGCGTCGTCGTGGTGGTGATGGTGATGGTGATGGTGATGGTGATGGTGATGGCGATGGTGGTCGTGATCGTCGTCGACGTCGTCTTTGTTGTTGGTGGTGGTTCGTTACGTTTAACGATCGCTACACGAACGTTTTTTTTTTTTTTTGTATTACGTTCGGGAATATGATCGAATCAAATTCGACGTGAAATATTCTTTGGTTGGGGACGACTACGAAAGAATGTTAATCGTGCCGTATATGCGACGTAAATTCTTTTTTTTTTTTCGTCACGCTGATTGTCCTTCGTTCGTACGTTTTATATTTGGGCTTGGGAAGGGGTAGAGGAGGAGGAGGAGGAGGAGGAGGAGTGGAGGAATAGTGATAGATACTCAACTATCTATCAATTTCCTTATATATGTATATATATGATTCAATTTGGGAAAGTGGAGTAATTAACAAATCATGAATCGAGTCATTCGGGATGGCGATTTTTTTATGGAATGAAAAAAAGATATATATGTATATATATATATAAAAAAAGATCACGCGCGATCAAACGCGTTAGAATTTCGTTCGGACATTCGATTCTATCATCCAATGTATCGTGCAATTCACGAGAACTTTCGTACGTCCGTCTTTCGTACTTATCATCGTTCGTATTTGTTCGTATTGACGAAAGAAAAAAAAAAGAAAATAAATAAAAAAGAAAACGAATTATAACGAAGCCACGCGTCGTTCACTCGTTAGACAATCCATTAGAACGAATATACGTATTCGTGCACTTACGAACCTATTTCGAAATCTCACAGGTTAAATCGATTCGGCGATAGGCGGGTAGCAGTCCCGCGTGCACCCTCCTTCTCCTCCACCTCCTCTTCCTCTTCCTCCTCCTCCAATGGCGGCGCCGCGTCGATCTTCATAATAGGATATCGAGGATCGGGTAAAATGCGCGACAAAATGCTCGCCGACGGGTGGTGGTGGTGGTGGTGGTGGTGGTGGTGTGCGTGAGAGAGAGAGAGAGAGAGAGAGAGAGAGAGACCGGACACGATCTAGGGTCTCTTGAAATAAACATGGGCCTTCGATCGAATTTTAACGAGTGCCGCGCGCGTAACGAGTCGGCAATTAAATCTGTCATCGTGCGGTAATTTATCGGTTATTGGAAAGTCTCTCTATCTCGTTACGCGGCGCACACGTCCGATTATAGATCGCCGATATAATTCGCCGTCTCGACTGCATTTTCGTTTCGTTTTGATATCAACCTAAATCCCATCCCCCCATTACATTTTGATTTAATAATGTTCTTTTCGTTATCTTCCTTTCGCTCGCACTCTCTCTCTCTCTCTCTATCTATCTATCTATCTATCTATCTATCTGTCTGTCTTTATATTTCTCCTTAATTGTTCATTTATTGATTGATTTATTCCATCGTTTAATAATCAATGAATGGTAGTAATCAATTTTTGTATCGAAGATTAAGAGTCATTCTTTTTTTCTTTTCTTGTTTCTTTTTTCTGTTTTTTTTTCTTCTTCTTCTTCTCCTTCTTTTTTTTTCTTTCTTTCTTTTTCGACGTCTCCGTTCATAAATACACTACGGACGTTAGCAAATGTCATGTAATAACATTTATCTCCATTTATGTATGTTTTTTTTTCTTTCTTCTCTTTTTTTATTTTTATTTTTTTTTTTTTTTCCTTACCTATTGATTTGCTAGGAATAATAATTTTTCCCCGTGTATCACGGTGTAATAATTATTTCTTTGACGTCTACGTTCTTAAATAATATTACGTTAGAAAATATCATATCTCTTTCTAATTATTTATTGATAGATTGATTTAAACGCGGTTTACATACGTTATATCGCAGATTAAAAATTATTACTTTGACGTCTCCATTCATATGTAAATATCGCTACATCAGAAAATGGAATAGAATAACATTTCTCCCTCCCCTCCTCTCTCTCTCTCTCTATCTCACTTCCTCTATTTATATATATATATATATATATATATATATATGTTTATTTATTATCTCTGTTTGTTGGATTTACGCGGAATTGTACTTTTTTTTGTTGTATCATAAGAATAACAATTATTTCTTTAACTACTACGTTCATAAACATTAATTACATTAGAAAATGTCATCAAATAACATTTCTCTCTCTCACTCTCTCTCTTTTTATTTATTTATTTATTTATTTATTCGTATAAAATTTTAATTTTATGTTTTGTATTATCGGAGAATAACAATTATTTATTGCTTCGACGTATTTAACGTTAATAACACCGAAACGTTAGAAAATGTCATGGAATATGGCATTACGACGTTAGAAACGTCATTGATAAATTACATTCTACGTTTAGCTTTAAAAGATGCTAATTTACAACGACTTGTCTCTTTTCTTCCCAACCTCCTCCTCCTCCTCCTCCTCCTCCTCCTTCTCCTCCTCCTCCTCCTGCCGCCCCACCCATCCCTCGTTTTCAAACTGGCATCACTATCTTCGGTTTCAATCGTCGTTCTAGAACTAAACGTACTTCTCGATCCCGTCCGTCGATCGGCTCGAACGATTAGCCAATGACCATCTTTAATTATCTATCGACCGACAGTAATTAGGAAGCAATTTTCGTGCGACGAAATTAAATTCTTTTCTTTCATTTCTTTTCTTTCTTCTTTTTTTTCTTTTTTTTTTTTCTTTTTACTATCGCGTTATCGCTTACAAACTATCTATATTATCAATCTATATTATCAATCGACACGACGTTCGCTCGTATGTACATAAAATAGCGTCGTTACGTTTCAAATAATGAATTATTGAATAGGAACAACGATCGTCGTTGTCCCCTTGATTCCATTTAATATCGCAACGAAAGATAGGAATTTCGATGAGAGATTAAATGGGAAATAGAGAAAAGATAAAGAAGAAGAAGAAGAAGAAGAAGAAAAAGAGATACGAAAGTAAAGGAGGGAGAGGAGAAATGAAAAAAAAAAAAAACAAAAAAAGGTAGAAAAAAAATTATGCAGCGCCTTCGGACGTTCTATCTTTGGGAGCCACGTATCAACGTACTCTCTCTCTCTCTCTCTCTCTCTCTCTCTCTCTCTCTCTCTCTCTCTTTTTCTTTCTCTTTCTCTTTTTCACTTACTCACTCAATTTCTCTCTCTCTCTTTCTCTCTCGCTTTGCTACACTCAACCCTCCTGGCGGAACTCTCGACTGAGTTATTTCACGGTTAAAATAGTCGAGTGCTCCTTACGACCGGGAGGCAAGCGTTCTTGCAGTTTCCTACGATGAAAGCGTACACGCTCGTGGACTTTCGTACTTTCTCGATTACTCTCTCTCTCTCTCTCTCCCCCTCTCTCTCTCTCTCTCTCTCTCTATATATATATATATATATATCTCGGCAAAAGCTTCCTAAGCTTCCTCTTCGTTTCGAGCTGACTCATGGATATTACGAAGTGTCGGAATAGAAAAAGAAAAAGAAAAATAAGAAGAAGAAGTAGAAGGAGGAAAAGAAGGAGAAGCAAAAAAGAAAAAAGAAAAAGGAAACGAATGGAAAGATAGAAATGCCTCTATAAAAACTACGAATATATATATATATATATATATATATATATATATATATATTTATAAAAAAAAAAAAAACCGAACGAGAAAGAAAAAAAAAAGTTAACGTTTCGATCGACGAATTACATAAAAAAATAAATAAATAAATAAATAAATAAAAAACAAAAAGAAATGCTATCTCCGATCGTGTAAGGTCGGATATCGTGTATCGTAGAGAGTATAGGGTGAGAGTAGGGTTATAGCGAGCAAGAGGGTTTAACGAAACAGAAGGGAAATTGAAACAACGCGCGTCTATCCATCCTTCCTTTGTCGACCCGAAGGAAGAAAACATGAATGAGTTTAGTTTCCACGATGGTGGTGGCGGTGGTGGTGGTGGTGGTGATGGTGGTGGTGGTGGTGGTGGTGGGGGACTTTGGCAAGTGGTTTTGTATGCCGACGGCAGAAATGCCTCTCGAGTCTTTTGCCTTCTACACTCGGAAGCCGTTTCGGTTCTCTACTCAACCTCCTCCTCCTCCTCCTCCTCCTCCTCATCCTCCTCCTCCTCCTCATCCTTCTTCTTCTTCTTTTCCTCTTCGACCACCTTTCTCTTTCTATTTTTCTTGGCCCGCACGCAATTTCGATTATCTCGTCTTTTCTGGCTCCTCTATCTTTCTCTCTCTCTCTCTCTCTCTCTCTCTCTCTCTCTCCTACCCTTCCGTTCTGTCCCCTCCCCACCTCCCATACCGCATGGGCCAACCACGATCATCCTTCCGACACAACGTGAAATCATGATTCAGCGGCTTGAAATTTACCTGGCAAATGACGAGCGAAGGTCGACGGCGGCGGCTCATCGTCAATACGATTCTTGGAACAAGATCTATTCCATCTATCCTCGTCTATCGCCAACCAACCATCTATCCATCTATCTTCGTCTTATTCGTTCCTTTTCTTTTTTTTGTCTCTCTTTTTCTTCCCCCCCCCCTTCTCTCTCTCTCTCTCTCTCTCTCTCTCTCTCTCTCTATGTGTGTCCTCTTCGTTAGAAACATCTCTAGATTTCGATCCTTCATCGATCTCATTAATTTTATTATTCTATTATAAATATATATACATGTATATAACCGTTTGTCTAGTACTTCACACGATAGATCGGACGATCCTCGTTTCTGTGAACTTTTTTTTTTTTTTTTTTTTTTTAAGAACGAAAATAGTCACTCTCGTTCCGTAGATTTTTTTTTTTTTTTTTTTTTTTTTTTTTCTTAGATACTTCCAACGATCGCATTCAAGCGAAGATGTAGAAAGAGAAAAAGGAAATGGGGGGAAAAAGGAAAATTATGCCGCGAACGTATCGATCGCGAGCGCGACGTATGTTAACGTGCATTATCACAGTTCGATCGTAAATACCTATATACGGAAGAAAAAAGAAGAAGGCATGAGAAGACAAACGGAAGATGATGATGAACCGGGATTATCGTCGAAGTTTGACAAAATTCGTTACGTGTCAAATTCGTCGTCGGGAGCAAAGATACGGGGAAAGAGAGAGAGAGAGAGAGAGAGAGAGAGAGAGAGAGAGAGAGAGAGAGAGAGAGAGAGAAAGGAGAGAAAGAGAGAGAGAGAGAGAGAGAGTTTATGTGCATAGAGTAGAATACGTATTATATCTGCCGTCGGGAGAATTATTAGCTACGAATAATGGCGGCCGTGTGGATCGCGCACGTTTGACGCTCGAACGGAGAGTTAAATATTTAAACCGCGAATAGGCACGCGCCTACGTGCCACAATTCTATCTACCCGTGGATTTGCATCTCTCCTGTTTCAAAGAGTGATAGAGAAAGAGAGAGAGAGAGAGAGAGAGAGAGAGAGAGAGAGAGAGAGAGAGAGAGAGAGGATGAGAGGGGATGAAGGAGTAGAGAGATAACGAATAAGAAACTCGTCATCGATTACAAATCTAATAGAAAAATGCACATAAATTTTAATAATCGAGCATGTTTTAAATAATCAGACGTGTGTGAGCGCGTGAGCGTGGTTTGTATGTGTATGTGTGTTTTCTTTCGTTCGTTCATTCGTTTGTTTGTTGCGTGTGTGTGTGTGTGTGTGTATGTGTACGTGTGTGTCGTATAAATAAATCTCAAGTTGAATTATTAAATGTATTATTAGAAGGATTGATAACTAATAATTATATTTAATTTCTTTAACGGATCAATTTTTCTAACGACAATTTCAATGTCATTATTTTTTCTATTATAATTATATATACATTTTATAATAACACGTTAAAAATTATTTATATATATCCATATATAAATAATTCGAACAGGCATATATATCCTATGAGAAATCGTTATTTGACTCGCGATGCATATTCTTCGTTTCTACTTATTTTCATCGAGATTAAACTTTATCATCGTTCTTCCCTTTGATCGAATCGATGTTAAAAGAGAGAGAGAGAGAGAGAGAGAGAGAGAGAGAGAGAGAGAGATGATGATGATGATGATGATGATGATGATGATGATGAAAAAAAATAATTAAGAAAAAAAAGTAAATAGACAAATCGTATCTCACGATGTCCAAATACTCGAGAAGTAAAAGATCCGAATAGCTTCGGGCCATTTTCAAGCGACAAAAGAAAATATATATATATATATATATATATATATATATATATATATATGCATTCGTTTAACTGTGTCGTTGTCGATTCGATCGTCGCGTATAATGTTTGAGAGGAAAAAAAAAAAGAAAAGGAATAATTAATTCTGGAATTAGAAAAAAACGTAGATGTAAAAAAAGAAGAAGAAGAAGAAGAGGAGGAGGAGGTGGAGGAGGAGGAGAAAAAAGAAAAAGGAAAAGGTCTCGTTGGAAATAAATAGGAGAAACGTGCACAATTATTCTTCCCTTTTCTCTCTCTCTCTCTCTCTCTCTTTCACTTTCCATCCTTTTCTCATTCTAACGAATCTAACGAACTATCGAGCGTGGGCGTTTACGGGAAATAAGTAAAAGGCTATGGCGCGTTACGGTGGCCAAGATCGTTTTCGCGGCTTCTTTCATTAAACGCGCGTCCGTTCGTGAAGGAAAACCGATCGGGGCTTGAAAGAGGAAATTAAAAGGAACGAGAGAGTGGGGAGATCTTTTTTATTTGTTTATTTTTTCCCCTGTTCTCTGTTTTTTTTTTTTTTTTCTTTTCTATTTCATTTTTTTTCTTTCTTTCTCAAGAAAATATATTATAATATGACATCGTTATAACGTAGGAATCGCTTAACGCGATAATTATTACGACGTAAATCGTTTCGTTCGTTTCCGTTCTTCTTTTTTTCTTCTTGAAGTAAACGAAGAAGAGTAAAATTAAAAAAAAAAATTGAAACTGGAAAAAAGAGAGAGGGGATGGGTGGGAGAGAGCAGGAATCAATGCCGTAACGATTCGTTTCGAATTAATCAAAAATAAATAAATAAATAAATAAATAATTAACTCGTTAACCTCGACGAATACGATGTTATTAATAATTAATTTTTGTCTCCTTTTTCTGTTTCAGGTAAGTCACCCACGCAATCGAGTTCTTGTTCCCTCTTCTATATATTTTTTTTTATCCCCATATTTTTTTCTCTCTCTCCCTCTGGTCATACCGCAAAACACCGTGTGTCCTCACCGAGAGCCGGGTGCGTATGATGCGCGTGCTATAACAGAAGGAGGAGGAGGAGGAGGAGGAGGAGGAGGAGGAGAAGGTTACGTATGCATAATAATCGCGCTTGAACTCGGACTTTTAACCAACCCCACCCACCCCAGCCCCTCTCCCCCTTCCACCTTCCCCGATTCGACCTTTTCTGCTTTGTACGTTGTTGCTACTCTTTTATTTTATTTTATTTTATTTTTTTCTTTTTTGTTTTCGAATTTTTTTTTTTTTTTTTTCTTTCCTTTTTTTATCATCCATGTACTCTGCCCCTCTTTATTCTCTCGTCACACAAACATATGCGCGTACGCATACACACGCTATCTCTCTCTCTCTCTCTCTCACTCTCCGGCGATCTCCATGCTTCCATTTTCCCATCCGATCTTCCCAGGGAGTTACGAATTTGCATTTTTCATGCTCGACGCCCACGCTTTAAGCGGATACGTGCAAGCCGATTCGCTTTTCCAATCTCGATGCATGCACGTTGTGTGATCTACTTTTTCCCTCTCTCTTTCTCTCTCTCTCTCTCTCTCTCTCTCTCTCTCTCTCTCTCTCTCTCTCTCTCTCTCTCTCTCTCTCTCTCTCTCTCTCTCTCTCTCTAAATATTTCACGGTATGTGCGTGCATACGCATAACTCGATAATACCGTGCGCAAAAGAATGAAAGAGCGAACGAGCCGGAGAGAGATAGATAGAGATAAAAAGAGAGAAAGGGATAGGTGGGCAGAGGGAGAGAGAGAGAGAGAGAGAGAGAGAGAGAGAGAGAGAGGTAAACGAGAGAAAAAAGAAAGAGAAAGAGAGAGACAGAAAATATCCACGTATAATTACAGAAACGCGGAAGTTGGCAAACAAACGAACAGTTTGCTTTTATTAACCACTCAAACTATTTCGCGGATTAAAACGATTTTCATATTTCATAGATTATCCGAAGCGTGCCGAATTTGGTCTTTCGATGATGATGATGATGATAATAATAATAGTAATAATAATAATTATAATAATAATAATAATAATAATAATAATAATAATAATAATAATAATGAAAATAATAATAAAGAAACAAAAACTTCGCGTTTAATCGTCGTTATAAAAAAATCGTGCCGTTCCGTAATAAAGTTCTACGAATCTCGTTCGCGACGTGACTTTTGCTTGGTATGTTATTACGCAAATCGGCCGATGGTCGTCGATAAATGAAAGAGAGAGAGAGAGAGAGAGAGAGAGAGAGAGAGTGAAAAAAACGAAATAAAGTAATATTAGGGGAAAGAAAAACGAGAAAAAAAAATTGAGAAATAAAAGAGAGATTGAGATAGACATGTGTGTGTGTGTGTGTGTGTGTGTGTGTGTGTGTGTGTGTGTGTGTGTGTGTGTGTGTGTGTGTGTGTGTGTGTGTGTGTGTGTGTGTGTGTGTGTGTGTGTGTGTGTGTGTGTGTGTGTGTGTGTGTGTGAGAGTAAATTGCAACGATCGCGAATATAAAAAAATTATTATGATTCCTCAACGATCTATCTAACGATCGATCATTGCAATAATGTTCTCGTTATCGCAAGATCGTTAATGATCTTCGGCCATGTTCTTTCTTCGTTAATAAGCTTACGATAATTCGCTTAAGCGTTTTATCTCCGGTTGTTGATATATTGGATGATTGGAAGGATAGAATACGGATAGATCGAATGATTCTTTTTACAGCTAACGTACGACTATGCGAAAATCACGGTAAACATATGTTAGACGTTACAATGATTTAGTCTCATTGTCAACTAATTGTTCGTAAGGACAAAGTATTCGAAGCGATTTTTAACGATTTTTCGTTGTGCGACCAATAAAAGTTTGTGGCAAATCTCGTGGAACCATCTCGATATAAATAAATACGCGACGTCGATATTTTACGAGGGAATTGAAAAGAAAGAAAGAAAAAAAAACACACGCACGCACACAAAAAAAAAAAAGAGAAATGAAAATAGAAGGGATGTAAACGATTGAGTCGAAAGTATAGACTTTTTTTTTTTTTTTTTTTCCTTTCTCTCTATTTTTTAACAGCAACTCGATAACAGCAAACGATTATATTATGTATAAAGAGCGTTTTCGCGAAGCGAAAAATTCATCAAATATTTACTGATATTCCTATTATATAACGGTTATCGACAGTTGATAATATAACGTATCTATGCATAAGCCAGAAATATCGGATTTAATTTTCAAAAAATATCAAATCAATTATTACTTTTTTTATTTTTTTTTTATTTTATTCTTTCTTCCTTCCTTCCTTCCTTTCTTCCTTCCCCTTTTCCAACATGAATTAAACGTGAAATTTTTAAACGTTCGAATTTCTCATCGCGTAGATTTGTGCGCGTGTGTATGTATTTATGTGTGTATATACATGTATGTACATCGACACTATTCTATATAAATGTAATTCGATGAACGACGTTTTAATTAAACGAGTGGCAATATTAATCTTTGGGACGGGAGATTTACAAGATTTACATTTATATATATATATATATATATACACACACACACACACACATTTGATATATATTTAAAATTCGAAGAAAAATTTAGTTTTATACGTGGATATAGATTTGTTTATTAATATAAAATAAATTGAGAAAAATGCGAATGGCAAATAAATGAGATTAATTCCATATCTGTAACACGTTTTTATCCTCGTTCCAAGGAAGAAAAAAAAAAGGAAAAAAGAATCTTCATCGCGACGTCGTTCTTTTTGCTTTCTTTTTTTTTGTTCACTTTTATCTTTTACACACACACACATACACACACACACACACACACATATATATATATATATATATTTCTTTCTGCGACTAGGACGATTACAACATTACGGGAATGAAATGGGAAAAGAAAGAAGGCAAAGAGGATAAAGAGCGGTAAAGAGAGAGAGGGAGGGGAAAAAAGAGAATAGATAGAAGAACTAATGCAAAGAACGACAGAGAGAGAGAGAGAGAGAGAGAAAGAGAGAGTTTGGCCAGCGGAAAGATCGCAATTAGATTATTCTTTTTCCCGTGTACGTAAAACAGAGAGTGAGAGAGAGAGAGAGAGAGATTCTCGAGTGTGGTTTGACGTGGGGGGGTGGGTCGTCGAGTGTGCGATCAACGTTTTGAATGGGTCATTTTTCACGCGGCGAACGTTAGATCTTGAAGGGATAGCAAACACGTTCGATATATGTACGTATAATGTTTTTGATCCCGTCCGACAACGTTTTAACAGAACGCGTTGACGTGCTAAAGAAAAGAAAAATACTTCCGTGTTCGTCCTGTCGATCCTAATCGACGATCATTATCGTGAATAAAAAAGAGAGAGAGGGAGACATAGAGATAGAGAGTCAAATAGATAGATAAAGATAGAAATAGAAATAGAAAGAAAGAGAGAGGACGATCTAAACG
Organism: Dolichovespula sylvestris; assembly: GCA_918808275.2. Lineage (NCBI taxonomy): Eukaryota > Metazoa > Arthropoda > Insecta > Hymenoptera > Vespidae > Dolichovespula > Dolichovespula sylvestris. The sequence goes on along the minus strand of OU964961.1, from coordinate 24,640,150 downwards.
GGGAATATAGTTTTCCATGTAAACAACGAACGTCCGGTTTCACGTTACACGCTTACACTTATCTAACTCTATTTTCCCCCCCCCCCCAACTTTTTGTGTTTTCTTTTCCTCTCTTTTTTCTTTTTTTCTTCTTCTTTTTCGTTTTTTTTTGTTCCTTTTGTTTTCTTTTTTTTTTTTTTTTTATTTACATTACTACGTACGATAGATCGCGCATATACGTATACACGTGTTGTGTATGTAAACGTAATTTCGAAAATTGATTTTTCAACGATCGTTTCTAATAATAACAAACATTTCCAACGAACGCGAATAAAGATTGATACTAAAATGATAGTAAATACATACTATATATATATATGTGTGTGTATGTATATATTTATGTATGTATGTATATGTATACATATATGTAAGTACGAGAACATTTAGTTAATTAGTAATACCTTCCATTAGAGAAATGTCCTCCGGAGTTAACGTCGGACCGCTTTTGGTCCGGTGAATTTGGAAACAAGTAAACTTAGTTAGTTACCTATCCGCGTCTACTTCCTATCCTCATTATATTCAAATTCGAGAACACGTTTATATTTTACCGTGTGCGATAAACCATTTTATTTCTCTTTCTCTCTCTCTCTCTCTCTCTCTCTGTTTTTCTGTCTCTCCGTCTCTCCCTTTTTTCTTTCCACCTTCCTTTCCGTCTTTCTCTGTACTTTTTCGTATTTTGCACTCGTCCGGAGCGGCCATTTTGAAACGTTCGAGAGAAAGAGAACGAATACCGTGAAAGATTAACATACTCTTTTAAAACAGATGCTCGAGCTAGATAGCAAAGATTTATTTTTTCTCTTCTTTCTCCTTTCAGCGATAAAAGAGAGAGACAGAGAGCGAGAGAGAGAGAGAGAGAGAGAGAGAGAGAGAGAGAGAGAAGGAGAGGGAGACTCGTCGTAATCCGATATTTAAAAATATAATCGGCAAGATGGCGACAAAGCCGGGAGGCACGATTCCATCTTGAAAATATTTCGTAGGAATTTTCATAAATCCCTCGTCGTCTTCGTCGTCGTCGTCGTCGTCGTGCGTTAGTTCGTTCGTTCATTTATTCGTTCGTTCATTCGTTCGTTCGTTCGTTCGTTCGTTCGTTCGTTCGTTCGTTCGGTGAGATTTATTCGTCGAGATCTCGAGTGGCCTTCCTGGCCGACTCCTTTAGCCCCGTCAGAAATTACTTTTAAAATATAAATTAGCCGCGATAAGGCGCGGCTTTGTCGGGCTCCGTCGCGTGCACGACGAGGGAAGCACGAAAGAGGGAGGGTATAACCTCCCTCTTCTCCTCCTCCTCTTCTTTCTCCTCCTCCTCCTTTTTGTCCTTATTCCTTTTCCTCTTCTTCTTTTTCTTCCTTCTTCTTCTTCTTCTTCCTCTTCTTCTCCTCCCTTCTCTTCTTCTTATCCTTGTAGTACGACGACTAAAAGTGAGTATATGTCGCACATGTGCATATGTATGTATGTGTATATATTTATGTGTGTGTGTGTGTGTGTGTGTGTATATAAGTTTACTCCACTATTACAATTTTATATGGGAGGTATAACTATTCACTTGGATACATAACTATATTGGTTACACGTATCCACGTGTATATGTGTGTGTGTGTGTTTGTGTGTGTGTTTGTGTGTGTGTGGGGGGGGTTATACATACTCGTAGGTGATTGGTCGCGGTACTTCGAGATTCTCCGTCGCGCGTAACCGAGTCGTTTTCGTGATCATCGGCCCGTGATCGTTTCTGCTTCTATGTCTTTAACTGGTATATCTGTATACATATATGAACATATGTATATATATATATATACATATAAATACATACGTATCACCATGTAAGTAAGTATCTACGTATGGATGCATGCTTGCATGCATGCATGCATGCACGCACGCATATATGTATGTATTTATGTATCGATGTATCGAGGTATATGTGTATGTACGTGTGTCATAAAACGTAACGTGTAACTTCGTTTCTCTACGGTTAACGTTTTCTCTTTCAAAGGGTCAGAAAATATGTACGATAGTAATCTCTCTCTCTCTCTCTCTCTCTCTCTTGCCCTCTCTTTTCTACTCGAGTATCAAACTGGCACGTAGGCACGTAGGTTGAGGTACATAGGGAGAGAGAGAGAGAGAGAGAGAGAGAGTCGTGTTCGAGCTTTTATACACTGATTATTAACAGAGTGTGTTCCAGTTATTTTCCCATTCGCGAACGAAACTTTACTAACGTTTTCCAATTTTTTTTTCTTTTTTTTTTTTTTACTTTCTTTTTTCTTTCGTTTCTCCCGTTCTTCTTTTTTTCTCCCCTCTGCTTTTTTTCCTGTTATTTTCTCTCTCTCTCTCTCTCTCTCTCTCTCTCTCTGTCTCTCTTTATACGAGCAAAAGTAGAGTACAAAATGCTCGATGATGTAATATACACGGTGTAGAGAGCTTTGGTTATTATTTTTTATTGCAAAGCGAGTACCATTTCTCTCTCTCTCTCTCTCTCTCTCTCTCTCTCTCTCTCTCTCTCTCTCCCTTTACGTACGATATCCATCCAATGAAACGAGAGAGAAAATCTAATGTAAAATAAAGCAGCACCGAAACACGAACACATCCGTCGCATTCTCGGAACGCCCGTAATTCGAAAGCTTTCGACCATCCTCGAGTATTCGATTGATCGAAACAGCTTTCCGGAAATCCACATGCATACGCGCATTAAGCGAATCCCGATTGAAGCGCCCTTTACATTATCACCGATCTCTACTCTCAAGCGCGTTAATAAATCGTATTAAAACATTTACATAGCTTTTGTTCGGTACTACGTATACCACCACCACCACCACCAACCCCACACCCACCCCCTTCTACCTCGCTACTCGTTTAGCGTTCGATCTTTTCGCGTCTCCCCGCCTCCCTCTCACGCGAATTAATACTATTGTTTTTTTCTCTCTCTCTCTCTCTCTCTCTCCATTTTCTACCCGAAGTGGACTTTGGTGTTTTTCGATCGGTTTGCAAAAAATAAAAAAAAAATTAAAAAAGAAAAAAAAAAGAAAGAAGAAATTTATGCAAGCAAGCGTTGTTTATCCTAAACAATTATTTGAATAATTTATGTAGACGATCAAAGAGTGAGAGAGAGAGAGAGAGAGAGAGAGAGAGAGATTTTTATTCTCCGATCGAAACTTTTCCTCTTTTTTTTTTCTTTTCTTTTCAGTTCTACAAACTGCTCTCGCGACGACATAAATCTTGACTTTTTATATCGAAAATTTGTCGAAACTCCCTTTTGGAGAACGTCACGAGGATAGAAAAGTAGTAATAGTAGAAGTAATAGTAGTGGTAGTAGTAGTAGTAGTAGTAGTGGTACAAGAAGTATTAGTAGTAACAGCACATAAATTTTCGTCTTATTCAATGAACGAGAATAGAAAATCTTCTTTGAAATGGATAGATCAAAGTGGGAGGGGTGGAGGGGTGGGTGGGTTTGTAGGGGAGAAAGACGAGGGGTGTATGATAGAAAAACAAAAAAAGGTAAAGAAAAAAAAAGAAGGGCAAAAACAGGAGAGTTATGTTAGCCGGGTAGAATCGAATTTCGATCATCATCCCCAAGCTAGAGACCATTTTAGTTTTGACGATAGAACGGTGAATGTTGGAATACGATATATACCTACATATAGAGAGAAATATTTCGATATATATATATATATATATATATATATATATATATATATATATATATATATATAAATGGATGTCGAAAATTTTCGATTCTCCTCGCGAAGAGGAGAGAGACCAGCACAGAGGGTTATGGCGTTATGGCAGCAGTTCGATGTGGAGGTCGCTCTCCGTGTTTCGCTCTCCGTTCTGCAGTCGTATTTTGTCGGCGGTGCGAGTTGCGGTCAGTGCGGAGAGACCGGGACTGGAAACTGAATTATTGTCACGATGTATAGCTCGCGTCTACCGCCGTGATATCGAATCGATGTACCTACGTTATATATACATAATACCTACGTACGTACGTACGGTATAACATATAAACCCCGCGGAACGTAATATACGTATACCTACGTCTAAATCTATATCTATGTATGTTTATATATATATATATATATATTATAACGTGTATACGATTTCTATCGTTTACACGTAAACACCTAAATATCTTCTAACACGTATATCCTATATCTACAAACACACACACACACACATCTATATATGTATTATTAGAAATTATATATGTATTTACGTCTATATACATACATAATATAATACACACACATATACGTTATATCTATCTGTATGTTATATAGAAGATATACATACGTTATAGCATGGATATGTCGCGTATACGCGTAGATACCGGCCGGGCTCGACCAATCGTTGCTTCCGAGCAATAAAGCTGGAATTGATCCGGCGTATTTGTAAACTCGTCGAGCGGCGAAGGGCCGTCTCTCTCTCTCTCTCTATCTATCTATCTATCTATCTATCTCTATCTATTCTAGGTGTCCTGTGTGTGAAGGTGGGTTAGAGCACTAGCTGCGCTCGCGCGCGTCCGATCGTATAAACCGAGGAGAGCCAGTCTAGCTTTTACGACTCATTTCGGGAACTGATTTATCGTAGGACAACGGGGCACACGCAACACTCACGACCAAAAAGAGAGAGAGGGGTGGGGAGAGATTCTCTAAATCTAATTCTCGATTATCTCTCGCTCATGAGCTGCCTCTCACGTTTTACTCGCCAAACGGATTATTTCGTGTAACCCATGACGTATTTTTATATACACATATATATATATATTTCCTGCCTTTCCAAACTGGTTTCACGAATACTCCTTCTCTCTTTTATTTTCCTTTACATTTTTTTTTTGTTTATTTCCCCTCCTCTTTTCTATTTTTTTTTCTTCTCTTTTCAATTTTTTTTTTTTTTTTATTTTTTTATTTTTTTCGTTTAACCTCACTCATAATATATCTCAAACGTGATCTCCCTTACGCTCGTATACTCGAATACTCGAATTTTAATTAATGGGTTTATATACGCTCGAAATAGAACGAGACGCGTGACGTCGAATCGGACCTCGACCTGCAACTTTTCCCTTTTCCATACCCCCCAATCTCCCCCTCCGACACGCCACCAACCGCCACTTTTTCGTATTTCTTCTCTTTTTCTCTTTCTTTTTGCTTTTCTCTTTTTTCTTTCTTCCTTTTTCCTCTTCTTTCCTTAAAAGACAACACCCCGCGCGTCGAGTTGGTTCGTGCTAACGCACATATCAGAGAACCTGTCCAGTGCAACCGAGCGAATCGTTTTACCGCGTCATCGTTAACTCGACCCAAAGGAGAGGGGGTGTGGGAGGGGTTGGAGGGGTGGCCCAACCTTCTAAGTAACGGGCAATCGCCCTAGTCGAACTTTTCTGATCTTTAACGGACGAGAGAGAGGGTCCCATTATTCCCAGGTGTGCCTTCTTCGAAACGCCGAACGATAGATAGAGATAGAGATAGAGATAGAGATAGAGATAGAAAGAGACAGACAAAGAGAGTGTGTGTGTGTGTGTGTGAGAGAGGGAGAGGGATGGATGGTGGGAGAGAGAAAGATAGAGATAAAAGAAGATAGGAGGAATCTCTCTCTCTCTCTCTCTCTCTCTCTGTTTCTCTCCTCTTCTTCGGCTGCAGTAATAAATCTCAAGAAAAAGCTTTTTGGAGTCTAACCCTCGTCGTTCGTTGTCCCTTCAACCTATGATGACGTAAGGACTTTTCCCGTTTGACCAACGGGCGTTTATTCTTGTCTCAAGAGAAGGACGTCTTATAATTCTAGGAATAACTTTCTATTCTCGACAATTTCTTCTTCTTCTTCTTCTTCTTCTTCTTCTTCCTTATTTTTCTTATTCTTCTACTTTTTCTTCTTCTTTTTTCGATTTCGATCTCGTTTCCGTTTTCGTTTTCATTTTCATATTCGTTTTCGTTTTCTTTTTTTTTTTTTTTCCCGTTTATTTTCTACTCTTCTTTGTTCTCGTAACCCCTTTCTCGTCGCTGAGAATATAAATATCTCGTTATCGAGCGGACGTTAGCTCGTAATAATACAAAAACTCGATCGAACCGGCGGTGATACCCTTTTTAGAAAAATCCCACGTTGGCGTTTCGACGAAACGAAGAAATTTTGGAGAAAGAAAGGAAGAGAGAGAGAGAGAGAGAGAGAGAGAGAGAGAGAGAGAGAGAGGGAGAGAGGAGGAGGGGCCGTCGTTCGAAGGGAACGACACAACACGTCCTTTTTCGAGTACGTAGAGACGAAATAGCATCCAGAAATAGTCCGTGTTTTGTCTGCATACGTTGCGGTTGCAACGATGCAAACAAGAGTGGTTAATATTTCAACCCTGTCTCTCTTTACCGTTCTCGAGGCTCTACGCATTATCTCTCTCTTTCTCTTCTTCTCTTCTTCTCTTTCTCTTTCTTTCCTTCTTTCTTTCTTTCTTTTCTTTTCTTTTTTTTTTTTTTTTTTTTTTCCTTTTTTGTGTGTCTTTCTCGATTTCAAATCGGAATCGATCGAACCAATAGATTGCTCCTTACGAAAAAAGAAAAAAGAATTAAAAAGACGCAAGAAATAGAATTAAAAAAAAAAAAAAGAGAGAGAAGAAAAAAAGTAAAAGGAGAACAAGCGGACTAAAATTTTGTTAAGCGATTTGTATGAATAAATTACACTTTTTTTTCGAGAAAGAGAATGAGTAAGTGAGAGAGAGAGAGAGAGAGGGAGAGAGAGATTTTTCAGGCTGATTTAATAGTTTTTCTTTTTTTTTCACATCGGAAAAGTACAAACCTAGGAAACGTTTTTACAATACTAAGAAAAAAAAAAAAATCAGAAAAGAAAGAAACTCGGGCTAATATAGTCTTTAGAAAAAAGGGGTAATTAATTGTTTTAAATCGCGTTGGATGTTCTCGGCTATTCAGTACTTTACTACTCTCATTAGCAATATGTGTATAACTTTCATTTTTAATGAAATATTTAATTTCCATGATATTATAAATTGAAATATAATATAACTTCTTTTTTTTTTTTTATCTCCAATTATCCAGACTAATTTCCTAATGTTTATTTTTCATGTAGAGAAACTTCAAAAGAAAAAAAAAAAAATCTAGGAAAAGTATTTTTTTACAATGCGAAGAAAAAAAAACAAGAAAGAAAGAAACTCGAGTTAATATAGTCTCTAGAATAGAGATTGATTAATTGTTTTAAATCGAGTTGGATGTTCTCGTCTATTCAGGTACTCTACCACTCATTAGTAATATGTATATAACTTTGATTTTTAATAAAATATTTTATTTTCATAATACGATAAATTGAAATATTATATAACCTTTTATGTTTCATCTGCAATTCTTCAAGCTAATTTACTAATTTTTATTTTTCGTATCGAGAAACCAAAAAAAAAAAAGAAAGAAAAGAAAAGAAAAAACCTAGAAAAAGCCTTTTTACGATCTAAAGAGGGAAGAAAGCAAAGAAAAGAAACAAAAGAACAAAACGAAGAAACAAAAATCAAATTGGCTCGACGATCCCACTCATTGCCGCTGTATATATATATATATATATATATATATATATATATATATATATATATATCCATAACGATTAGAATCGTTCATTTATTCCGTTCCATTTCGTTAATTGACAAAAACAAGAGAAAAACAGAACGAAAGAATAACTAAACAGGGTTCGCAAAATTAAACAGACATAAACATACCAAAAATGGTATACTATAAATACAAATACAAAAACAATAAAAAAAATATATATATATATTTTTTTTAATAAAAATATATATTATATATTTATAATTTAATTTATATATATAAACATATATATATATATGTACATTATATTTTAAATAAAATATAATTTTTTTTAATTAAAGTATATATATATATATATATTTTTTTATTGTTTTTGTGCAGTTATATATATACGATCAACATTTCATTTCTCGCGCCATTTCGAAGGACACGAGGAGATTAGTAATAGCGGTTTATGAAGTCGCGTGCTCAAGGAAGGAAAGAAGTAAGGAAGGAGGGTTGATGAGGTGGGAGGTGATGGTGGGGGTTCGTGGTTCGAGCACGAAAAATAAGATCGTAAATGCGGAGCAATGACGTCAATGGACTCAAGAGCGCCGATCCTTTCTTCCTTTCTCCCGATGCAGGCAGGTTTCGTGCACTTGGTTGCATAAACGTCGTCGTAACTGGTAGCGCCTCTGTACCGCCTCCACCGCCCCCACTGCCTCCATCGCCACCGTCAACCGCCACCGTCGTGCTTTTATACGACGCGATCGTGTGCCGCTACGTCCTGAAATTTACTGACCTTCTATTGTTCCTCGACAAATCGTTTCTCTCTCTCTCTCTCTCTCTCTCTCTTTCTCTCTATGTATCTATCTATCTATCTATCTATCACTTCTTCTATTTCTATTTCACCGTCTCTTTCCATCTCGCTCTGTGCTCTCTTTATCTATCAGTTAGAAACTTTGAAACCTTTCTTTCTCCTCCTCCTCCTCCTCCTCCTCCTTTTTCTCCTCTTCCTTCTCCTCCTCTTTCTCCTCTTCCTCCTCGTTCGTTCGTTCCATCCTTTTCCTCTTCGTTTTCATTTACTTTTTCTTTTCTCTTCGACCGTAGAGATCCGTGGATCGAAACTGTGCGAGAGAATGAAATTCATGGTTGGAAATTATCGAGACCACCATGATGATGTAGTGTCTCTCTCTCTCTCTCTCTCTCTCTCTCTCATTCTCTGATCTTCCCCTCTGACCTTTCTCTTAGCTCTTCGAAATGTCATTTAAACCGATGTGATCAGGGATCGAGCGTGCTCATGGAAAAGAGGCCTTCGTGGTGAATGGTAATAACGAATTGTTCGTTCGTCCTTTCTTTACTTTATCTTTTTACATATTTCTTTTTATTTATTTATATATTTATTACTTTTTTCTTTTAATTTCTTTTTTTTTTTTTTTTTTTATCTTCGACGATACCGACATACCGTGTTAATATTCGTGACATTACGTACGTACGTACATAACCTCGTTGTGTATTTATCGATATACGAATATCGAATCGCGTGTAACTTGACACATTAGATAAACTTTACCATATTATATGTTAATTTTATATATATATATATATTTATAACATAAATATTCATGAGAGTGTTACGGCTTTTACGCGGACAAATATTTACGAAAAAAAAAAGGAAAAGAATTTTATATGCAAGTTCCCCCTATCATTATCGATCGACTATCGTGATACAGATCTGTACGTTAATTTTATTTATGTGTATATATATATATATATATACACGTGAATCACCTTACCCATAATACTCCATCGCCTATTCGGATAAAATATATTCTATCGTCAATATCATGGACGACATATTGTTGTATGTCGCTGACGTAAATGTCCCAACACGTAACAATATATGTATTATATATATATATATAACTATACATCGATAACGACGCGAATGCGTAAGCAAAACGCATTACGTGTATATGTTTATTATATCGTCATTGGACAAAATGACGATTAAAATACTGTCGGTGTTATTTTTTTCCCGCGCTCGACGAAAGGAGATACTCTTTTATTTTGTTTAACAATTGTTACCTCCTTTTTCTCCTCCTCCTCCTCATCCTCCTTCTTCTTCTTCTTTCTTCTTCCTCCTCTTTCATTTGATTTTACGACATTCGTTTCACGTCACGAAACGTCTAATCGCCTCGAACGTGCGGTTTTAGCGAGTTTCGTGCGAATGCATGCTCGTGGAGTCGTCGAGGGGACGGGTCGGAGGAGGAGGAGGAAGAGGATGAGGATGAGAAGGAGGAGGAGGAGGAGGAGAGAGAAGGGAAGAGGTATCGGTGGGGTAGGAGGGAGGAGGGAGGAGAGACGCCACTATCTTGGACTTTCAAAGGTGCGTGAAACAATGCGATACAAATGGACGGGCGCCATCGTGTCGCCGCTACGTGTTTCGTTCGTTCGTTCGTTCGTTCTTTCGTTCGTTCCTTCGTTCGTTCCTTCGTTCCTTCCTTCTAACATAAGACTACACATCGTACTACTTCACCTGTACAAATCACACTCGTACCACTCGTCCACGATTGTGGGGATCGAATTTATTACGAGATATCGCGGTTACATTCGCCATACTCGATTTTCACCGGTGTGGGGGAGGACAGGCGAAACCGTGACAAGACAAAGGCAACTACTGTCGTGTACACACACACACACAGAGAGAGAGAGAGAGAGAGAGAGAGAGAGAGATGTATGTGTGAGTGTGTGTGTATAGGTAGACAAGACACGTATTCGAACAATTCCAGTGAGTTAGAATCGCTGACAACATTTTCCTCAGACGATTTCGTGTTAGGTTTTAAAGGAAGTAGAAAGCGAGTCAGCGATTCACTGTAAACGATCCACATTTCCTTTCTTTCTTGCTTGCTTTCTTTCTTGCTTTCTTTCTTGCTTTCTTTCTTTCTTTCTTTCTTATCTTTTATCTTTTTCTTTATTTTTTTTTTATATTTTTTATTTTTTTTTTTCATTATCGTTCGATTCGGTTTTGTTTCGTTTTATTGTTTTCGTTTTGTCACGACAAAGAGACACGATAATCGAAGATTGCTAATCGAATTGGACGAAAACGTTCAAAAAAGAAAAAAAACAAGAAAAGAAAAAGAGAAGAAATAAAAAAGAAGAAAGAAAGAGAACATTAGAAAAAGGATGTAACGGGTGTGATCAATCACGCGTTACACAAGCGTAAGTAAAATATCGATATTTTCGTAACGCGCGCGTTAATAATAATGATAATAATAATAATAATAATAATAATAATAATAATAATAATAATATTACATTTGCGAAACGGGCGAAAAATGCGCATAGAGAAAATACACATAAGTACATAGGTGTTTCAATGCGTCAACTATGCCGTTAGAAAAATTCTATTTTAACTAGTTTCGCGTTAGTGATAGTCGTCGGACGATGGAATGGGATAATAAATAATGTTTTCTTTTTTTTTTTCTATCTTTTTTCGCTTTACTCTTTCGACGCTTCATCCTTTTATTACTATCCCTTTCCCTTTTTTCCTATTTCTTCTTTTTTTCTTTTTTTTTTTTTTTTAATTATTACGAACGATCCAATATAATCCTCTCTCTTTTCCTTTCCGTTCGATCTTTCATACGACGAACGAGATCGGGAGATACGTTTCGGGCGTGATTTACAAAACGGGGAATGGTAGTATAGTAATCTCCATATATTTGCGGTCACCCGGTATATATATATATATATATATATATATATATATATATATCTTTTCTGCGGACGAATCTTACGTTGGGCGACAAAGTGACGATCGACGACGCCAAGAAAGAGAGAGATAGAGAGAGAGAGAGAGAGAGAGAGAGAGAGAGAGAGAGAGAGAGAGAGAGACTGGCCTTTGGTTCTCTTCTCTTGGGATGAGAAGGAAAGAAGGTGGATGCGAGAAAAAGAGTGGAGAGGGATTGGAGGGGGGAGAGGGTGAAGTGAACCTGACAAGGTGGAGTACGAAGAAGGATACGGAGAGGGGAAGGGGAAAGAGTGAGAGAGAGAGAGAGAGAGAGAGAGAGAGAGAGAGAGAGAGAGAGAGAGAGGAAGAGAGAACCGAAGGGGCGAAGAGGGGGAGGTGCAGGTAGTAGAAGAGAAGTGCTGACTGTTTGGTGGATGGTGGTGGCGAAGGGGAAAAGGGGGGAAAGAAAAAGTGGTAGACGCCGAGCATGAAAGAGAGAGAGAGAGAGAGAGAGAGAGAGAGAGAGAGAGAGAGAGAGAGAGAGAGAGAGAGAGGAGCAAAGATTGGAAAAAGAGAAAGAGATAGATACAGATAGATGGATATACTTACGTAGGAGAAAGAGAGATAGAGGGAGTGGTTGAGCGGGAGGGTGGATGGGGGGGAAGGGAGGGAAAGAGAGTGGGAAGGAGAATCTTGCAGCCGTGGCGAACCGGTTTCCCGTATCTCCGATGACTCATCCTCGTCGACGACGCAGCGTCAAGTGCATTTCCTGGCCTGGTGCATCCCAACCTAAACTCTTCTCCTTACCTTAGCGTTCATCATTTTACGTTTTCTTTCTCTCATTCCCACCTAAGAACCAGGTCAGTGGTGCTCATCTCGATATGTGTGTATATATATATATATATATATATATATATATATATATATATATATATTGTGTGCGTTTTTGCGCGTGTACATGCATAATTATACATGTGTATAATACGGGATCTCTTTGTACCCATCGAAATTTATTTACAATGGTAATTAATGTTGATTTAATATTTGAGTAAATCTTCGTATATTTATCGGTCTGTTGCTTATACCTTTTTTTGCTTTCTTTTCTTTTCCTTTTTTCGTTTTGTTTTGTTTTGTCTTTTTTTCGATCAGTCATATTCTGTGATCAACGGTACTGATAATTAAGAAGTAGGTTATGGTTTCGATGATAAGGGGTGGGGGTGTTCGGTTGAAACAACATTTTTTTCCTCGACGAATGTATTTATTACACGAACGATATATATATATATATATATATATATATATATATATATATACGTGTATGTATATATGAAAGAAGAAGAAAAAAATTTACGACGTTGACGTAACTCTATATTTTCTTTTTCCTTTTTTTTTTTTTTTTTTTTTTTTTTGGACAGGAAGAACTTACGAGTTATGTTAAGAATGTACATGAGGAATGACGTACGTTAGAAAGTTCAAAGTGCATTTTCACTAGTATAATCGTTACGTGTATATATATATATATATATATATATATATATATATATTGCGTAGAAAAAAGAAGGAAAAAAAATCCAGAAAGAAAGAAAGAAAGATAGCAAAAAACATACACACACACACACACACCACTTACCGGGTAACAACTACTTACTTTACTTGAGTCCGAACGGTACTTTGACTCGACTAAACTCGCATACCGGTTATTAATTACGCTTGGCTGATTAGAGTTAATCCGATCGTTTGACACCGTTATATGATTTCGGAACATGCGAACGAACGAACGTTCATTGACGCTAGAGAACAGAGACGAGAAGTGAGTAGAACGAACCGGCCGATATGCGTTTAATCGTGCGTATAAACGATTTGCTGCCTCGACTTGCCGTTTTGTTGTCTCTACATCCGACATACGTATACATACATACATACATACATACATACATACATACATACATACATACATACATACATACATACATACATACATACATATATATACATACGTGACAGTCCAAGTTTCGATTATACAGGGAGCTCCTTTTTTTACTTTTTATCATTATCGTCGCGAACGAATCCAACGGAGAGAGAGAAAGAGAAAGAGAGAGAGAGAGAGAGAGAGAGAGAGAGAGAGAGAGAGAGAGATACGAACTATTCGGACCTACGTTTTAAAAATTTATAAAACTTAAAAATTTATAAAATTTAAAAAAAAAAATGAAAGAATACAACGTTGCGATATTAAAACGAATTTGAAAGCACGCACATAGCGTTTCGATCGGAATATTAAAAGAATAGAAAAATAAAATAAATAAATAAATAACATTCGAATATCGAATGAAACAGTATCGATGTCTCGGGCATGCGAATGATCGTACGTTTCCAATTTCTTCGACGTTGATACGTCTGAATGAAGAAGAGAGAGAGGGAGAGAGAGAGAGAGAGAGAGAGATAGAGCGAGCGAGAGAAGAACAACAAAAAATCTAAGGGGGGTACGAAGAGAGTGAGAAGGACTGGCCGATTAAAAAATTGGCAAATTTGTTCGGAGGCGTTCGGATAGTAAAAAAAAACGAAAAAACGATGAAAGAAAAAGAAACAAAAGAAGGAAATGTAAAAATAATTCATTGTAAAATCGAGGACGTAGTCGCCGCGCAGTGTCGGACGAAGTGCATACTATTTACTTTTATCCCCGGACGAGGATTCTATTAAGTGGTGGGGTTAAGAAATAAAAAAAAATATATATATATATATATATATATATAAAAGAAAAACGAAAAAAAAAAAAAATACAAAAAAATAAGACTTGAGAAAGCCAAGTCGCGGATCATTTGCCAGTAGACGAAGGAGGAGCTGCCGGTGGGAAAATGCTTCTCTTCTTCATGGTGAAAGAAGGTGCCCTGCTGAAACACCCTTTCTTTTTTTTTTTTTTTTCTCTCACTCACTCTCACACAAACACACTCTCTCTCTCTCTCTCTCTCTCTCTCTCTCTCGCTCTCTCTCGCTCTCTATCTCCCTTTCTCTTTCTTTCTCTCTGTGGCAGTTTGATTTATGGTCGAAGCACCGAGTTATCGCTTTGCCAATAGTGGAAATCGAGGAGAAGAGCGCTACGAAGTCGAGGGTGAAAGAAAAAGGGTACTCTGGGAGATGAATCGACGAACGAAAACGTGAACTACATCGCGCTTTATCGATTCTCCGTAAATCTTTTTCTTTTTTCTTCCCCTCTTTTTCCTCTCTCTCTCTCTCTCTCTTTTTTTCTTTCTCTTCTTTTTCTCTCGTCTACTCTACCATCTTCCTCATTCAATCTCTCTCTTTCTCTCTTTCTCTGTCTTTTTGTCTCTCCGTCTCTCTTTGTCTCAATGAAACGCAAATACGATTTTCACGGAACCACTTCTCTCTCTCTCTCTCTTTCTATATGTCTGTATGTCTGTCTCTATGTCTGCTTCTCTGTGTGTCTCTCTCTCTCTCTCTCTCTCTCTCTCTCTCTCTGTCTTTCTCTCTTTCTCTCCTTCTGCTCGCTTCTATCCCTATATCAAATAATCCTACTCCTCGAGTCCTCGAGTCGAATTTTTCCTCGTACCTTCATTTACTTTCATTTTACTTTTATTTATTCCAACAAAAAAGATGGTGAGATCGTCATTTCGCGCGTGTTTCGACGAGATTAAAATCGAGACAAAGAGAAAGTGAGAGAAAAAGGGAGGAAAAAGGAAAAGAGAGAGAGAGAGAGAGAGAGAGAGAGAGAGAGAGACATAGAAAAGAACCGCGAATGATAGTAATTCGTTTCACTTTTTTCCTCCGAGGGGTAGAAAGAATTCTGCCGAGGACATGGCGATAAGAGTCAATGGCTTTGAGAGGGTGTAAAGAGAGAGAGAGAGGGAGAGAGAGAGAGAGAGAGAGAGAGAGAGAGAATGAACCACGTTTCCCATTGCCGAGAGACCAGCCCGCAAATTTATCTCCTTTACCCTCCAGTTCTCGTATGAGAGAGAGAGAGAGAGAGAGAGAGAGAGAGAGAGAGAAAGAGAGAGAGAGAGAGCACGTACGTACGTACATACGTGTCGCGATACCCGGCAAGATTGAAATTAGAGTGAAATACAACGACGAGAAATGAACCTTCGACGTTTCATCGAACAAAAAAGCCTTTCTCCATTTCTCGTACTCCTTTCCAACGTAAAATTTTTCATCGATATGGTGGGAGACCAATTTCTTTTTTTCTCTTTTCTTTCTTTTTCTTTTTCTTTTCTTTTCTTTTATTCCCCTTTCTTTTCTTCTCCTTTCAATTCGCTTCTTCTTTACACTTCGACGTTCGTTTTCTTTTTTTTTTTTTTTGTTTTTTTATTTTCCTATTTTTCTTTCTTCCCTCGAAGTGATTTTTATCGATAATTATTATTGATCTGAAATTCGAAATCCTTCTCTCTCTCTCTCTCTCTCTCTCTCTCTCTCTTTCTCGTTTCCTGTGTGTATGCGCGTGCATTCGTTGTTTCCATACAAATATTACTAGTCTCGTTAAATGAAGTTTTATTCACTTACGATTTAAGACGTATGATACATTTTATTTAATACTAATATTATTAGCTAACGAACATGACAGAAGGATTTTAGAGAGAATGCTTGACGTCATGCCCGACCGAAGATCATATTGATATTTAATCGATACATATATATTTATATTTCTTTTATTTTGAATAATAATAATAATAATTGTAATCATCATTATTATAGTATTTTCAATAATAATAATAATAAATATCGAGAAATCTGTAAGTGATCGACGTTGTTATATATTGTTTCACCATAACAAAATCGTAACCTGAAAGAAAAAGTGTAACGCGATAAAGAGATACTTTTCACTGGTGGGAAAGGGTAAGAAGGGTAGTTTAATAGTGATCGATGTATTCGTAAAATCGATAAGAAAAAAAAAGAAAAAAAATATATATATATATATATATACATAAGAAAACTTGTAACTCTTACAATTGCCATCATTATTATTGTTGTCATTGTTATCGTTATTATTTGCCTTCGCGATCGCGTCGACGTGGGAATAAGAGACAAAACAAAACAAAACAAAAAAAATGAAATACAGAAAAGAAGAAATCAAAAAAAAAAAAAAAAAGAAAATAAAAGAAAGAAAGAAAGAAGTGAAAAGTAAAAATGGTTCGTTGAGTTATTCTCGAATGGAGTCGCGTGGGATTGCCGCGATACTTTCCGCGGATCGTAGCTCTCGGAGTGCGCACACGGAGCAACAAGTGCGATTTCAAACGGTGGTTACGGGGGCGGGGGTGGGTGGGAGGGGGCGGGCTGGGGTGAGGGTGTGTGCAGATCGAGACTCACCGTCGCGGCCGCCTTCGTGGCCGTCAAGCGGTATTACGCACACGCCGCGGAATTATCGATCATCTCGTGAGACCTTTCTCGTTACGCGCGCGCGATTATAACTTAACGTTCGATACATTATTTCGATTAATCGATCGATGGGAATTATCTGATTCTATCCGTTAACAATTTCATCCTTTAATCTCTTTTGCGCGACGCGTTAAATATTGTTTCTTTCTTTCTCTCTTTTTATTTTTTTTTTTTTTTTTATAATACGCGCATTTCTTTTTTAATACATTATAATTTCGGAGATAATATAATTTATTTGTTTGTTTATTTTTCGTTTCCATAAAAAATGATTCAAAGATTTCACAACAATTAACCTACGAATTCGGCCAAGGTGACGATATATTTGGATTTATAATATTTATTATCGATAATAATATTGTAAATATTACGATATTAATCGTATTGCTCGTTCGAACAATCATTGATATACGTTTGCACGATAATTTACACGTTGTTTTATCGTAAAAGATTCAACATTTATCTCGATCTACGTACACACGTCTTCCACGTTCGCGTGATTAAATTTCGTCACTCTACGTCGTAAAGGCGCAACCACGAAATAACTATTAAAACGTCTAAAATAACTATTGAACTATTAAAACGTCTAAACTATTAAAAAAAAAAAAAAAAAAAAAAAAAAAAAGAGGACAAAAAAAGAATTAAATTCTTCGAAGCAGAGAAGAAATTGCAGATTCAAAAATATGTATGTTTCGAACGTGTCCGTTTTCGAACGTAAATCGTTACGATTAATCGATCTTTGATAAACAAGCGGTGACAGAAGAGAGCATTGGAATAGAGTAGAGTGTTGAGGAGAGGAGATGAGAGGGGAAGGTTTACGATAAGCCCGATTGGCGGGTACGCGTGCACGCTCGCGCGCATTTGGTCATTAAGGGGCAAACATAGGTCCCATGGTATGCGCTCTCGCGAATTCCCATAAATCGGCTCGGCTTCGAACGAGGCAACACGCCCGTGATCGCAATAAACTCTCGTGGCTTTCGCAATAAGGGAAGGTCGTGTGTCCTCTTCTCTCTCTCTCTCTCTCTCTATACATATATATATATATATATATCTCTCTCTCTCTCTCGATTTCCGAGAAGAGAAGAGAAGAGAAGAGAAGCACCATCGAGGGTGAAGGGTCGTAATCTCTTCGACTACCCTATATTACACGAGGCGATGGCACTTCGCACGATCATCGACTCGCAATCGTATCTCTTCATTTCGAAGAAGATTGCACCGATCGTTTTCGAGTACGACGGAAATTCATTTGAAAGTCCTCGTCGGTGCGAATATAAAAGAAAAAACAAAAAAAAAAGGAAAAGTCAAAGAGAATAGGCAGGAGAGGTCAGTGGGTTGGTGGGGGTCTTTATCGTCTATATATGTATGTATGTATTCGTCCGGATACATTCTTCTTTTTATTTATTTATTTTCTCTTTTTTTTCATTTTTTTTTTTTTTTAAATTTTTATCGACATTTTCGATCAAAAGGGACTTTGATCAAGGTATTGCAAAAAAAAAAAAAAAAAGAAAAGAAATGAATAAATAAATAAAAACGAAGATAAACTTGATTATCATCGAGGTTATTGTACAGAGATCGAGTGTCTTAGAAAATAAAAATCAAAGCTTCTCTACTATCCTTCTCTTTTCCCTCTCTCTTCTCTCTCTCTCTCTCTCTCTCTCTCTCTCTCTCTTTTTCTCTCTATCTCTTTATCTCTCTCGTTTCGATGGCATTAA
Source organism: Dolichovespula sylvestris (assembly GCA_918808275.2). Classification (NCBI taxonomy): domain Eukaryota; kingdom Metazoa; phylum Arthropoda; class Insecta; order Hymenoptera; family Vespidae; genus Dolichovespula; species Dolichovespula sylvestris. Next base: position 24,621,800 of record OU964961.1, on the reverse strand, counting down.
TCGAGGTGTGAAGAATTTTCTAGCCATCATCCCTGCACCGAACGCCTCCATTGTTCATCGAATCCTATCTCTCTCTCTCTCTCTCTCTCTTTCTCTCTCTATCTATCTATCTATTTCGCTCTCGTTCTCTCTCTCTCTCTCTCTCTTCTCTTTTCGTTCTCTCCTTCCCGCATCGTCGAAGGAATTTTCAAATATTTTCGTGCGGACGCCCGATAAATTCTCGACGCTGGAAAATATTTCCGATAGCCGACCGACAATCCTCGCCCACCTTTGCCGGACCTCCTACGCGACGTTGACGACGATGAAGACGAAGACGAGAGGGTAACGATCGAAAAGTTCGAGATACGTTAACATAATATCTATATATCTATATATATATGCACACACACGCATGTACATGTATCTATGTACGTACGTGTTTGTACGTTATAATACCGTAGATACCTTACTTACATACGTACGTACGTAAGTAAGTAAGTACCTTTATCTGTAATTCCGATATAAATTTCAGCACGGATAAGAGCCACCCGATGGT
>OU964961.1:24596265-24616265 GCA_918808275.2 Dolichovespula sylvestris | reverse complement strand
CCTCCTATTCGGCCGGCTGGCCACTCATCTCTACGTTTGTTCCAGCTTTTCACTCTTTTTTTCCCTATCCCTATCTCCACCATCCTCTCTCTCTCTCTCTCTCTCTCTCTCTCTCTCTCTCTCTTTCTGTCTCTCAATGTTTTTAACTCCTCTGTTTACTTTTCTTCCTTTCCTTTTTCAATCTTTTTCGTTTCGGCTCGTTTCGATCCTAAACGCTCGGGCAACGGGCTCGTTAACGCGTCCACACACGTTGATAGCATTCATGGTCGCGCAAGCATATGCGATACGCTCGAATTTTCTTTTTATTCTTCCTTTCCCCTTTCTTTTTCTTTCTCTTTGATTTTTCCTTCTGTCGTCCTTGCCATCCTCGTCGTCGTCGTCGTCCTCGTTGTCGTCGTTATTGTTGTTTTTTTTTCTCTTGTCCCTTTTTTTTTTTCTTTACTTCTTCCCTATTTACTTCTTCATCATCTTCTTCTTCGACGATGACGAACGTTCGTAGAACATTGCGTTCGTTCGGAAGGATCATTATCGAACTTAAATCGTTCGTAATCATTTGTCTACGTTTAATAATTCGTACAAAGCCTTGCGATAACCTCGATAATCTTTTAACGTACGCATATATAGGCATATAGTATTATCATCGAGTCACATTAAACGACATTATGAATTGGATCGTAGGATATCGTATAATAATCCTGTAAACGTACGAAATTGCGGAATAAATGATACGTTTCTACATGATGCATTTGAAATATCTAAACGCGCACACGAAAATGCATTTAGGTATCTACGCACACGCACACGCGCGCGTGTGCATAGAATATGTGTATTCTGTGTATACGCATATTCTTTCGTGGGGTTTTTTCAAATTTATCGGAGAAACGGTTAATATTTAAATATATATATATATATATATATATATATATATATATATATATATATATATATGTATATATATATATACGTTTCTACGTTGAAGTCTTGTTTATTTGCGTGTGCTCGAGCTCGCGCTCGCGCGCGCACGAGCTCCCACAGGAGCTCTCGCGAATTACATATCATTATTCCGCATGGCTGACCAAGCTCCAACCCTGGAGATATGTTTGCAACTAGATTACCGTTCGCAACGTTCCCATCTCTCTCTCTCTCTCTCTCTCTCTATCTATCTCTCTTACGCACACACACACACACACACACACATACATACACTTTTCGCCGTGGCGTCTCGCTCGTCGAGTCGGTCTCACTAATTATTTGGTGTACAGCACGCGAGTGTGTACACCCGGTCGGTCGGTCGGTCGGTCGTTTCGCACTCGAGAAACACGTTTCAAACGTGGATTCGTGGCTCGCGTGAGCGTGGGCTGGGCCTTTCGAAGGAAGAGGCGAAAACGAAATGAAGAGAGAGCAAGAGAGAGAGAGAGTGAAAGAGAGAGAGAGAGAAGGAAGGGTGGCTAGATTCGCCCTTTGAAGACGATAAAGCTCGTGTAAGCTATCGATCTCAAAGGGAATAACTCGTGACGCTTGCCATTCGAAAAAGCCGGCACCCTATGATGAAGAAGAGTACACACTTAGGTATACTGAAATGATTTCCTAAAGAGATTTTAAAAGCGAGATTTTCGATTAGGTTAACATCTATTTGCATGAGTATATATGTGTGTTCGTGTGTTTGTTTGTGCGAAAAAAGAAGAGAGAGAGAGAGAGAGAGAGAGAGAGACTCGTGTGTGTAAACAAGAGGAACATAAAATTACTCTTGAAAAAAGATGAAATCGAGAATCCTCGAAGGTATATATATATATATATATATACCTGTTAGTTTGCGAACGTGTAAAGAGGTAAACTTTTCTTTTTCTATTCCCCATGACGGAACCGGGTTATCTCCCGAAGGAAGGAAGACCGAACGAAGTTCACGAAAACTCATAATTTATACTTCTACTTCTCGAGTAGATACTTTCGTTTGCGTGTATCGAGTAAGTAGTAATAATATTAGTAGTAGTAGTAGTAGTAGTAGTAGTAGTAGTGGAGTAGTAATAGTACGATGACGAGAAGGAGAAGGAGAAGGGGGAAGAGAGATAGAGCTTCGATCGCCTCAAGTGAATCGGTTCTTCTTGGCTTGAAGTTATACCAGCTTACTTGAGAGTCTCTCTATCTCTCTATTTCTATCTCTATCTCTCTATCTCTCGACTATTAGATCGAGATCCGACGTAAAGCCACCGCTACTAATACCTTAGCCATGGTAGTAGTAGCAGTAGCAGCAATAGCAGTAGTAGTAGTTGTTGTTGTTGTTGTTGTTACTGTTGCCGTTGCTTCTGTTGCTGGTGTTGGTGCTTTCGCTGCATCCACTGCGTCTGCTGTTGTTGTTGCTGGTTCTGTTGGTGGTGCTGTTGCCGTTACTGTTGCTCTTGCTGGCGTCGCATCGGTTTACAATATCGTAAATCCCTTGCTAACCAGTTGGTCCCGCGGTATGCTTGGAATTCGGCTGGTACCTGCTGGTACCGCGCGTCTTCTCTCTCGTTCTCTCTCTCTCTCTCTCAAACGCAGTCGAAAGGGTGGTAGTGATGGCGAACGTTAAAGGTAGATAGGAATACCGAAGATGCGGCTGGGAAACGTCGTCTCTCTTGAAAGGATCGTCTTCCTCGTCGTTGAGACATCCTTCGCGAGCCGGACATCTGCGTTCTTGCGAGTAAATCGGCAAATTCGCTCGCGGGACGAAACTCTCTCTCTCTCTCTCGCTATGTAACCGCTCGGCTGACCTTCCACTCTCCGATCTTCTATCGAACGAAGAAGGGTCCCAAGGTATGCGTGTACCCTTTTCTCCGATCGGACGAAACGAATGCCGAACGACGACGACGACGACGACGACGACGACGAATCTTCTCCTTCTTCTCCCTCCTCTAACCATCCCTCCCTCCCTCACTCCCTCTCTCCCTCCATCCATCTCCCACTGGCCTTCCAATTGAAACCTGGATCTTCGCTCACCCTCGTGCGACCGCATCTTTTTTTCTTTTTTCTCTTTGAAAATTCTTTCCCCTACCTTTCTTATATATATATATATATATATATATATACCTTTTTCTTCGTCTTCTATCGCAGTCCGAGTTTATAATAATCCGTCTACCTACTTTTCGTGGATAGTGTATTGTTTCAAGAAAAAAAAAAAAAAAAAGGAAGGAAAGCACGAAGAAGAGATAACGAAGAGAAAAGAAAGAAGGAAGAAAATGGAACGTCTCGTCGTTACATTTATTTGTTTATTTATTTTTTCTCTTTTTCTTTTCTTTCTTTTTTTTTTTTTTTTTTTTTTTTTTAATCGTAACGAGAAACGTTCTCCTATAATGGGTCTTTTGTTTAAAGGCGTGTACGTCGTGTACGTCGTGTGCGTGCGTGCGTGTATGTGCGTGAGTGCATTCATTCGCTTTATATACCATTTTCAACTACCTACCTCTAACAAGTACTTTTATTTCTAACTCATTTGAGAAACGCGTTATCCAAGTTAATCGAAAAGTGAAATTCGCTTTCGATCGAGCAGACGAACGAACTCGGTTGCTCTACCCGTTCCTTGTCGTTCCTCCCTCTGATGATAGTGAACTTTGCCAGTATAGAGAGCAAGAAAGAAAGAGAGAGAGAGAGAGAGAGAAAGAGAGAGAGATAGAGAGAGAGATAGAGAGAGAGAGAGAGAGAGCTGGCCAGCTAGCGGCCGGCCACGTTTTACGATGATTCGTTTAATCGTCGAACTAATGCGATTCTGTCATTCGCATCTCGGTCAGTTCAGACGGAGATAATAACGTAATTTAGCCGACGGCAAGCGGACGCGAGTCTGTCCGTCTGTCTGTCTGTCTGTCTGTCTGTATGTCTGTCTGTCTGTATGTATGTATGTATGTATGTCTGACTCTCTGTCCGTACATCCGTGTTCGTCTGTCTATGACTGCGTGTGCGCTCGCGTTCTCTCTCTCTCTCTCTCTCTCTCTCTCTCTCTCTCTCTCTCTCTCTCACGATGATCGTGCGTATACGCAGTACAGTGTTGTTTCAGGTAATCGCATGAGTTACCACGCCGATGGTTTATTTGGCGCATAACTCGCGGCTGTGTGTGTGTGTGAGAGAAAGAGAGAGAGAGAGAGAGAGAGAGAGAGAGAGAGAGAGAGAGAGAGAGCAGCTCCGCTGATGCAAACGGCGCGATTCGTATCTGGATCGTTCGAATGGAAAATCAGAAATTCTGCGTTACGTGGAAGCGCTTACCCCGATTACGTGTTTCCTACTCTTCCCCGTCAGAAATTCTTTTACCTTTTTGTTCTTTTTTTTTTCATTTTTTTTTTTTATTTTTTTTTATTTTTTTTTTATTATTTTTGCTTTTACTCCCATTTGTTATACAGTATCCCACGAATTTGAACAACGAAAACGCGTTCTCGTTAATCCATTAAATGGTTATTCGCGAATTAAAAATTTCATTTTCGCTACGTCTAACGTTTAATTTTTTTTAATTCCGCGACGAGGACGGGAGGGGGAGGGAGGGGCGGGCGGGCAGGACAAAGAAATTTCGTTTCAATCGTTTTATCATTATTATTATTATTATTATTATTATTGTTATTGTTATTGTTATTGTTGTTATTGGAATTATTATTATTATTATTTTTATTGTTTCCGTTCCACGCCAGTTATGAAAATTAAATTTTTACAACGTTCTCGAGTATACGATAACGTTTCAAAGGTAATCCTGAGTGAAATTCAATAGATATTTATATTATAGGATATTTAATTTCGAGATGTATCAAGAAATATAAATAAATTTAATTTCAATCGGTTTTTCTTCTTGTTAATCATCGTCCGACGTGAAAATTCGATAGATCACAATTTTTACAAATAACATTTATATAATAGTGATTTTTTTTCTTTTTTCTTCGTATATCTACCGTAGACGAATTCAGTTATCGAACTCTTCGTAACATTTTCGTTTCGCGTTTAATCGTCTTTCTTCGAAGGACGACAACGTTCTACGGGTTGACATAAGATTTTTCAAAAGAAAGAAAGAAAAGAGAAAAATAGAAAATTGGGGGAAAAAAAGTGTCTTCGAAAGAACCGTCCTGAAACGGAACACTCGTATTTATAATTTATATGATTTTCATTCGTATATATATCAAAAAAAAAAAAAAAAGAAAGAAAAAAAAAGACAAATAATTAATTACACGAGGAGATCTTACTAAAACTAGATTCGACATATAATACCTATGTATAATCTGCGATAAGATAAAAACCGTGATCGATAATAGCCGATGATTTAAATTTAACTTTTTATCGTTATATACGAGCGCTGACATTTATTTTCCATTCGAACGACAATCGTGTTAATATTGTCACATTACTAATGAAAACTGTACAAATAAAACATAATTAAACATTCTATTTGTCTCTCTCTCTCTCTCTCTCTCTCTCTCTTTTTTCATTTCGATGGATGGCAAACGCGAATAGAAAGAGATTTTAAAAGGTTACGACCAAGAATGACGAAGAGAAGGGTTTATGGTCGCTATAATTACACCGCCTTTGTTTCCAACAATTTATATTAAAGCAAATAGCATTCTGCATTTGAAAATGAAATGCATTTCCAAGAATCTTCTCGCGACCACGAAACTTTCTTCGGAGCGTGCTGAAACGTCAGATTAATTTCTCGACGATGGAATAAAAATTGTCCAAGTATGTTTGTTTGTTTGTTTGTTTGTTTGTGTGCGTGCGTGTGTGTGTGTGTGTGTGTGTGTGCGTGCGTGGGTGTGACAAAAAAGAGAGAAAATTCGTAATTAAATGTATTATATATAAATTCATCTATCGGAAGTACAAAATAGTCGTAATACATACATACATACATACGTACATACATATATATATATATATATATATATATATATATATATATATATATATTGTATTATTCTAATATCTTAACGATCTATTTATTTTGTTCGATTCGTATGGAAGGTAACGTAAACAAAGCACATTAAATGCTTATTTACTCGTAGATTCGTGAGAATTATTATTTCGAATAATACCGGAAGTAAGTGTTTCCATTAGAAACGAATTCTATTCGCATCGCCTATAATATTTCAACGTTCTAAACATATGCGAACGAGGATACTATTACTAATTCTAATGTTATCGATGAGAATCTATACATATATTTATGTAATAAAAAAAAAAAATAAAAATAAAAATAATATCGTCTCGCATTATCTGCCGCTTATAAAACATTCCAATGTCGTTTGCGGATCGTAATTTCAATGATTAAAATACGAAACAAAGGAATGGTGGAGCGGCGAAGGGGAAGGGTAAGGGGAACGGGGAAAGGGAGATTAGACACGGGTTAAGCTATGGGTGAGATTTCGTTCGATTAGTTGTTACAGAAACTGTTTTAGACTCGAAAGCTTCAAGGAGGATATCGTTGCAACGATTACCCAACGCTCTTGCAAATAACCTTCAAGTTTCGCCATAATGCGTTTCGATCTTCATTTTGCAATTCTAAGTCGAGATATCGATTCGACGAGATATTCTCTACGGGTTCCTCTTATTCGAATCAGTCGACGAAAATTATTCGAATAGTTAAACGTTCTTTCAAATGGTATTATACGGAGCGCGTTTGTTTCACCGAAAGTGGTGCGAGTCCATTTTGTTGTTGTTGTTTCAAAAAAAAAAAAAAAAAAAAAGAAAAAAGAAAGAAAAAATTAAAGGTCAGCGGCAATTTCATTCATTCGGCCCAATATTAAATTGAATCGGCATTATTTAGGATATTAAATATTAACTGGTTATAAATAAAAAGTTTGCAATAAATTAATCACGAATTATGTGATATCTCATTAAAAAAAAAAGATAAAAAGGACACCACTTTCAAAATAAACAGTCCGTGTGTGTGTGTGTGTGTGTGTGTGTGTGTGTGTGTGTGTGTATACAGTGTGTCTCAGCTAAAGGAGGGGGACCGCCTAAATATTTTCTTTGTTTTTTACGATGCGACAAACTTTCATGGCATACTTTGAATGGTTTGAAAGGAGATATGTTATGAAAAAGAAAAAAATTTTTTTTTTATATATCATTTTTTATGGATTTTTACCTTTAATAAGCATGTATTTTTTTTATACCGTACCTTGTAGCGGCCTCCTTTGGCCACCCTGTATATCGAGTGGTTATTTGATCTCTTATGAGTAACCCCCAGCTTCCCCCTTTCCAGGTTCATTTCGTTAAGAGTTGAAGGATAAGTTTAGATAAAAAAAAAAAAGTAGAACAAAAAAGAAACAAGAAATACATCTTCGAATTTCAATCCCCTTTACGTTATCTATATTAGAGCGAGTCGAAGCGGGCGGATATCATTTTTACACTCACACACACACACACACACACACACACACATATATATATATTATAACGTTGAGTTAATAAAAATAATTTCTAGATATTATATTCTGGAACGAGCATGAAAAAAAAAAAAAAAAGGAAAAGGAATGGATAGTAGACGTCTCTTGAATCTTGTAATAAAAATCGCAAGATAATATTAGTAATGCTTCACTTTTCGAATATAATTAGATTCACGGAGATCAATACATTTCGCATCGATCTTGAAAAAATTTATTTATAGGTCAAATAACGAGAATTCCAATAATCCAAGATATCCGACATACGTCTATGTACATACGTACGTACGTATATATGACACTTTCTATTTTCTTCCTTTTTTCTTCTCCCTTTCTCCCTCTCTCTCTCTCTCTCTCTCTCTCTCTCTCTCTCTCTCTCGTTTCTTTTCTTTTTTCTTTTAGTTTCAATTCCATCTTAGTTAAACGATTTTCTCAACTCGTCAAACTTGTCAAAGTTCTTCTTTCTTTCTTGTTTTTTTTTTTTTTCTTTTCGTAATTTTTTCTTTAGCTTCTTCTTCGTCGTTCAGCTGATATAGAAAAGTGTTCGAGATCCCGTAGATCCCTTTTACACAAGTCGAGAGAGAAAGAGAGAGATAGAGATAGAGAGAGAGAGAGAGAGAGAGAGAGAGAATTTGAGTAGAACGGAGTTAGCTTCCATCCCGATAGAAGGAAAGCGATAGAGAAAGCTAGATCGTAGGAATAGTAGTACGAGTGGGTAGTATAAAGCCGGCTGCTCGATTACTCCTTGAAGTCGGCTAATTAGCGAGTTGATCAAGACCGAAAGGCCAATAGAGGTCGAGCTCGACTCGCGGAACGATTCGCAACTCCTACGTTGGTTATAAACGTGCGGATACATTAACCCGAGGATACGTCGCGTGTAACGAACGTTCCCATCGGGTGCTCTTTGTCTCTCTCTCACTCACTCTATCTATTTATCTATCTATCTCTCTCTCTCTCTCTCTTTCCCTGTATTCTACATGGATACACGTAAATACATGTACATATACATTACTTTTTCTATACCATCAATCACAGTCTCTATTATTTGATATTAGGTAAGTAAGTTTACGTACATATGTTATATACAATGTATATGCACATATATATATATATATATATATATATATATATATATATATGTCGATTAAATCGAGATCGAAAGAACGGTTATCGTTAGAATATTGATTTGTTCGAACGTCGGTATCTACGTAGTATACGTAATGATTGTTTTTCTGTTTTTTCTTTTCCTTTTTCTTTTTCCCCTTCTTCTTCAACGACTCTCGACAAATTCGACGAGTTCAGGAATCGCGATAACGAGACGTAGAGGGTACTTTAGTACACAATAACGTTAACGCGTTTTACACACGCGCCTTTATCGTTACATCGTTTAAAATAATTCGACTCGAACTCGAACTCGAACTCGTCTCGTTCCAACGAAATTTTTATAATCGAACGAGAGTTACATTCGAACTTACGTACGTATGTACGTACGTACGAAAAGGAAGTAGGTATGGAATCGATAAACGATCATTTTAAACGCGTCAACTGTCGTCGCGAAACTTCGCAAGCGTCCTCGATGAGCAAGGACGTACGCGCGCGCACGTTACCTTCAGCCAGGATTCACCCTCGAGATTCCTTGTCGCTTAAAAGAAAAAAAAAAAATAAATAAATAAATAAATAAATAATCTGAAGAATATAGAGGAAGGAAGAATAAGAGGAGGAATAAAGAAGAGGTAAAAGAGATTGTGTGTGAGAGAGAGAGAGAGAGAGAGAGAGAGAGAGCGAGAGAGCGAGAGAGAGAGAAATAGAAAAAGAAAGAAAAAATAAAGGACGAACAAGGAGTTCGTCCTTCCGAGCTCGCATTCTTCCGATGCATGACTACGACGACTACGACGAAAGGAGCCTTTATGTTACGTTGTATCTCGTCTCAAGGATATTTTTCTTTTTTTCTTTTTTTTTTCTTTTTATTCTCTCTGTCGATAAGAAAAGGGGGGAAAAAAAAATGACGGATGTCAAGCGTCGTAAGAAAATCTTTCTTTCTTTCTTTCGTACGTTCGTTCGTTCATTCGTTCGTACGTTCGTTCGCCTATTCCGCTAATAGCAATCGAGAGCTCGTTACGTTCACGATAATACGCAGTAGTGACTTTGGCGAATGGAGAAAGGAAAAGGATTTGTCGATGTTGCAAAACGAAATCGAGCTTTCGTCATGCACATGTTCCCGCTTCCTCTTTTTCCTTTTCTCTCTCTCTCTCTCTCTCTCTCTCTATTTTTTTTTCCTACTTCTTTCTTTTCCTTTTTTATCCTCCTGCCCCACCCACCCTTTCGACAGCCTCCTCCTTCTCCTTCTCTTACGGCACATTATTTTCATTTTAATTCATTTTCCACGTTCGGTGAACGTTCGGTAAATAACCATCTGCGTTACGAACATTTCGTATAGTGATAGAAGGGTGAGAGGAGAGTAGAGAAAGATAGATAGATAGGGAGAGAGAGAGAGAGAGAGAGAGAGTACAATCTGTTTTCTATTTCTATTTTTTTGTTCTAAGACGAACATTCAGATCGGTACACTTTTTGCATCGATGTTTTGGGCAAAAAAAAAATATATATATATATATATATTTGTGTGTGTGCCTGCGTGTGGGTGGGTATATATAAAACAATAATCTCTCTTTTTGAAAATCAACAACCATCGACAATCATTCGGAACCAATCATTAAGAACTACTTTATATTCGTTTGTCCTTCTTCCGAGGTGTTTCCAGAGAATAAGGAACCTTCAAATTTTCTCCCTTCGAAAAGCTACCCAAGAGGCTTTCGAGAAAGACTCGGAAAAAAATTTCTCGTTCATTTTTTTTTTCTTTTTTTTTTCTTTTTAATTTTTTGTGTGTAATTTTTTCCCCATACCAACAAACTCATGCAGCTGTCCTTCGTGCCCTTTTTCCGTTTTCTTTTTTTCTTTTTTGTCTATTTCTTTTTCTTTTTCTTTTTCTTTCTCTGACACCACCATTAACCACCTACCCACCCTTTCGATCACTCGATCGTTCTCCCTTTGTCGAAGCTTCTTTCTTCATCTTTCTTTTTTTCTTGTTCTTCTTCCTTTTCTCTCTCTCTCTCTCTCTCTCTCTCTCTCTCTCTCTCTCCGACTTCAAGGACACATTTACGAGGCGCACCTTCAAACTCGTTCCAAAATTGTCTCTTCGAACCAATAATAAAAAAAAAAAAAAAAAAAAATTCAAGCGAACGAGCTTTCGTATTGCCTCGTCTTTTTTCTTCTCCCTGTTATTTTTTTCTCTTTTCTTTTTCCCTTCTCTTTCGATTTGAAAAACGAAATTATAAACGTACCTTCGATTGCGACGAATCGCAAACAAAATTTTCTCCAAATCGATGGACAATTACTTTTCGTTTTTCTTTTCTTTTTATTATTATTATTATTATTATTATTATTATTATTATTATCATCCTTCAGTCGGTTATACAATTTTCAGAGTAAATGAAATTGAAAAATTGAAAAGAAAAAGGAAGAAAAATATCCGACGATTCCTCTCTTCTTTCGCGCAGTAAAGCAAAAATCGCTTTATGGTTTCGGTAGATCTCCCTCTCCCTCTCTCTCTCTCTCCCTCTCTCTCTCTCCCTCTTTCGATCTATTTTCGAGCACCTACGCTCGCAAACGTCCCACGTTCTAACGTCCTGAATTTGAATTTACGAGCACGAAAATTGATTCACGCCCAACTTTTTTCTTCCTTCCTTTTCTTTCCTTTTTCTTTTTTTTTTTTGTTTTCTTTTTTCTTTCTCTTTCTCTTTCTCTTCTTCATTTTCTCTTCAACGATGACACTTAATGCGCCGCTTTGAAAAAAAAAAATAAAAGATTAAGAAGATCGATCGGACTGTGAGATTTCGTTTGGGTTATATATATATACACGAGGATCTATGGTGTGTGTGTGTGTGTGTGTGTGTGCGCGCGTCTGCGTAGTTAGGGATACATAATGTATCGAAGATAAATACATCTTATTTCTTATCTTACGCAACGACCATGACTATAACTACGACTGTGACTACGACTATGACTACGACGACTAATACAACGATGATATTTACTAAGGCGATGTTTACGGGGAGGACGCACGTCAGTATTCGTGTCCGTGTCTGTGTGTTCTTTGACGGTGTATGTGGTTGGTGGTAAAGTCACAGTGGTTTAGCGAGTAATTCGATCGTTCGATCGTTCGATTCTCGAGAAAGGTAGGGATAAGGGGACACGAGTCGTCTGATAATAAATCGAGTGACTATTCTCTCTCTCTCTCTCTCTCTCTTTCTTTTTCTCTCTCTCCTTCTGTTTTTATTTTTTCAAATGCTCTTGCAGCGCGTGCCTGGATTCGCGAAACGTAGAACACACACACACACAAACACACGGGACTCGACTCTCACGTATTTTCGGACTCGAAGGACATCCTAAAAGATCTAAATTTAAGTAGTGGAGGAGGAGGAGGAGGAGGTCGAAGAGACTGTTCCTCCCTTAATACTAATGCTCGACTTTTCGTTCTTTATATCCGATTTGAAGTAACTCCTCTCTCTCTCTCTCTCTCTCTCTCTCTCTCTCTCTCTCTCTCTCTCTTTCTCTCTCTCTCATAAAAACTGTCTACAATTCATCGAATTGTGATTATATCCATTAAAGAGACGTTAAGAACGAATTCGTTCTTCTATCGATCAGTAATATACTCCTGTTCGAAACTTGTTCTTTTATTTTTATTTATCTCTATTTATTTATTTATTTATTTATTTATTTTATTTTATTTTATTTGATAGACGATGTTTTACCTTTTTTTCCTATCGTTGTGGATTTTTTTCCGTCTGGTCGTAAAAGAAAAGAAAAAACAAACTAGTTTTACGCTTTGAAGGATGAAAACAGAGAGAGGGGAGGGGAGGGGAGGGAGAGTCACAAATAAAATCTAATCGTCGCGAAAGAGTTCGATCGAAATATCTCGGTGAGTCTTCATTTTGAGTGGTAAAGAGAAGATCCTGATTAAGCACATAGTATAGTCCGTTAATGATAAAAACCGTACGTGGGGAGGTAAGTAAATGGGTGATGGTAAATACATGAGTATTTACGTGCGAAAGAATTCTTATGTAATTTTCGTCGAAAGGAGGAAGGATTTAGATCGTGGCAAAAGCTGTGGCTCTCTCTCTCTCTCTCTCTCTCTCTCTCTTTCATTACGGCTTTGCTCGTCGTCATCTCCACGCTTTCCGAAGACGCCAAAGAGCGTAACCGCAAAATAAGAATCGTAATAGGAATCTTATTCGTCGAGTTCGGTTCGGTTCGGTTCGGTTCGGTTCGGTTAGGTTCGGTTAGGTTCGGTTCGGTTCGGTTCGGTTCGGTTCGGTTCGGTTCGGTTCGGTTCGATCGATATTCGTTCTCTTCGATTTTTTTCGTTCTTCCTTTCTTTCATTTGATTCTTTCGTTAATTCGTTCGTTTCTTCGTTCTGTTACACGCTCCTATTAGTAATCGTGTGTTCACATGCTCGCTCGAAACACGCCGATTTCACTGCGATCGCAGAGACTCGCGTTCGCGTGAAAGTCAGGACGTCCGGCCTTTTGCGCGTAGCAGAACGAAGAGAAAGAAAGAAAAAGAAAAGAAAAAAGAAAAAGAAAAATAAATGAAGAAAAAATAAAAAAATACAAAGAAACACTGTAGCGCGGCGCTCTCTTGTGTGGCACGTAGATATTTAACGATTACGCAGGTTATATGTAACGAATATCTACGTGTAAAAGTAATTTATGATATATATATATATATATATATATATATATATATATATATATATATATATGTATGTATATAGCTCTCGCCTGTATTGTCATTTTTTTTTCTTAATAATTCATATCTTACGGTCGAACGAAAAAAAAAGAAAAAATAAAAATAGAAATAACTATATCTTAATCTACGAGCTCGAACTCGTTTTTCTAGTTTAATTAAGGCGATAATATTGAAATTTATTTCGTTAATAGATACTTTTTAGTATCTATCTATCTATCTATCTATCTATCTATATATATATATAAATATATATACTTCGATTATTATATATCATCAATGTCGCAATAAATCAAAATCGATCGATCGATCGATCGATTTCTTTCCTTCTTACTCTCTTTCTTTCCTTTCTATTTTAATTAATTAATTTATTTATTTATGTTTTATTTATTTATATCTGAAAAGCGGCGTGGTCACGTAAAGTGTTACACGCTGATATTATTATTTTGTAATTAAGATCTGATCTATATATACCTACGATAAATGTCTGCATTATAGGTGCATCCACGTCGCCGTCATCCTGACCTGCCCGAGAAATCCTCATGAAAGACTGGGAACTCAGTACTCAGAATAGCATCGGTATCGTAGACAAATTAATTTTTTTAATTTTTTTCCTATTCCAAAAAATAAGCGCGGAACTATTCGAAACTATCGCGCGCTTCCTTTTTTATCTGCTTCCTCCTTCGTTATACGAGAGTCACGTTTGGTCACGTACATACTTACCTACATTTACCGAGTATATACATTATATATATATATATATATATATATATGACTTTGGTGGTGGGAGAAGGTGAAGGGTGAATTAGCAGCATGACGAGGACGCGATTGCTTTATTATTTTTTCCATCTTTTTTTTTAATTCTTTTGTTTTTTCTTTTTTAAATATATTTTCAATTTCTTTTTCTCTCTATACATTTTTCTTCTTATATTTGTTTTTGTTTTTTCTACGAGATATCCTATAGGTTTTGGATGTCGGTCCTTCAGGCGAAGAAATTTTAATCAATATCCCATCGAATCTAAATATCATTGAGATCTATATCGAATATGTTGTTACGAAGATGAATTTTATTACATATTTCATACAAACGAATATAATTGTTTGTATATGTATATATATATATAGAGAGAGAGAGAGAGATAGAGGGATAGATAAATAAATAGATAGATAGATAGATAAATAGATAGATAGATAGAGAGAGAGAGAGTATGCGTGTCAACGAAAAGTGTCCACCAGGTATTATTATAAAATCTAATTATATTTCTGGGATTTTTGAAAGTATTGTCAGACCCTTCCCCTCCTTTTTTTAGAAAGTCAGCTTATCTAATTGAACCATATTATCATATGATAAGTGTTACACACAAATATTATCGTCGGAAACAAAATCGATCTGTCTTCATGTTTCTCGATAAAACAATCTGTACTACAATCTAGAACATATACATACATACATACATATACACATATGTCTATCTACTCTAGGAACGTTAGGACGATATAAAATTTTCCAAGGAACGGAGTCATTATTTCTATCTCGTCCTCATCAACGAGTATAATCTTTTAAGTACTTTTCTACCGATCAATCCTTCCGCGAATTATCGAGATTAAGCGTGGACGAGGCAGAAATGAAAGACAGAGACACAGAAAGACAGATAGATAGAGAGAGAGAGAGAGAGAGAGAGAGAGAGGGAGGGAGGGAGGAGGAGGAGGAGGAGGAGGAAAAAAATGTCGAGACTCGTCGAACGAGAATCCCTTTCGTAGAATCCACGAAGAGAGTCGTTCTTTCGAGGCCGCAACCGCGAATTACATCGCAATTTCCCGAAATTGCGCAATCCGCGCGGGCTAATGGCCGCCGCCACTGTTGCCTCCACTGCCTCCACCACCTCCACTGTTGCCTCCGCCACCTCCACCGCCTCCACCGCCGCCGCCAACAACGGTGGCCCTCCGGCATCGGTAGCGAGAGTAGTGGGGAACGAGTCGTGTTGCTTGCTCTCGGACATTGGCGGGGGAAGATCGGTTGGTACGAATGAGTGGGTGGGTTGGTTGGTTGGTTGGGGGAGGGGCGGGGGCAAGGGGAGAGGGTCAGAAAGTGGTGATCATTAATTAAGCAAAATCATAAACTCTCGGCGTTACCGCTATTACGAGTGTTGTTTTTATTGTTGTTCTATTGCATTTATGAAAAATTGTATAAAACACCAGGACGCTTCGTACACACTCCACTGCCTCTCGTTACTTTCACGAACGCTAAAAGCGAGATAACTCGTACACACGGTTACCTTCTTCTTCCCGTTTTATTTTTACTACTGTTCACGCGCGCGCGCGCGAGAGAGAGAGAGAGAGAGAGAGAGAGAGAGAGAGAGAGAGAGAGAAGGAGAGAATGAATCAGGGAAATCCGTTTGCTTTACTCCTTTCGTAACATATTGTTCGATCAAATAACGAATATAATTTCTTTTTTGTTTCTTTTATTAAATTATAAAATTCGGAAGAGAGATAGAGGGGGGGGGGGTGAGAGAAGAAGAAGAAATATCCTTTGCTCGTGAACTTTCGTCTTCGAAAATTTCAATATTTTTAATTAAATTCGAATCCTTTCGTTTAATTGCCAACACGCTTGGCAGCCGAGTGTACATTTTTATTCGTGAAATGTTTTAATTATAATAAATGTAAAAATTACATTTTTTCTTTTTTTTTTTTTATTTTTTTTTTTCTTTTTATCGGAAATAAATGTACCGTCGACTCGTTCCGTCATTTGTAGAAAAATTATATCAATTCATGAAATATCTCGGAATAGATAGGTGGAAAAAATATATATACCTATATATATCTATTATATATATATATATATACACATACATACGCACATACACGCAGTATTATACACATATATATATGTATATATGTACTCGGATCACTTTCATAATCGCTGCCTCGTAATACCGAATGTATTTCCAAGCGCGTTTCACGTTTCCTTCCGGTATTCCTCGTACTCGAGAATCAAATCGAAATCGTCATTCGGTGGCAACCAGTTTTATAA
This sequence comes from Dolichovespula sylvestris, assembly GCA_918808275.2. NCBI lineage: Eukaryota > Metazoa > Arthropoda > Insecta > Hymenoptera > Vespidae > Dolichovespula > Dolichovespula sylvestris. The sequence continues at coordinate 24,600,055 of OU964961.1, read as the reverse complement.
CCTCGCTTATACTACTCCCCTATTTGGACTTACGCAAATCTTCTCTCCTTCCTCTTTATTCGATTCGTTGGACAACTATTCGAAAATAGAAAGCCATTAAGACGACGAATCAATCCCTCGATAGCTCAATCCGAATTCATCCAGTATCCCGTCATTGGAACAAATCGTGCGATCGCGTTCGCATTTTATTCTTACCGTTCTCCTTCGTCTCTCTCTCTCTCTCTCTCTCTCTCTCTCTCTCTCTCTCTCTCTCTCTCCCTCTCTTTCTTTCGACGAAGAAGTTTGATGAATAATTTATACGATAAAAGGAAACGTCATCCCGTCTCTCCATTAATTCTCCTCGTACGTACGTACCGTACAGCGCCGCGTCCTTTAATGCCTCTTCTTTTATCATATTTCATATCTAATTGCCTTTTCTACATTGATTTAACCTTTTTGATACCTTTTACTCGTCGATTATTTTAAATTAAGAAATGTAATACGCGACCACTTTCATACGGTGGATCAGTTACGACAACATTTTCCGTCATACGTATTGTATTATACATATACATACATAATATATATATATATATATATATATATATATATGCTTTTTGATATTTCAGGTTTTCTTCCATTTTTCTTTTTTATTCATTTATTTATTTATTTATTTTTCGTCTTCTTTGTCGCACAATTATTTTCTTTAAATTACTCGAAACGGTCGGTTTTCAAACATCGTCCCGTCGTGTCGATTTTATATATTTTATATTTTATTTTTTAGATATTTTCATATGAAACATTAGTGATGAAACTTTAGTTTCGAAGCCCTTGTTATATATATATATATATATATATATATATATATCACACGATTCTTCTTCTCGATTACCTAAGATGGTGCCTATTCTTTTTTTTTCTTTTTTCTTTTTTCTCTCATCGAACATTAATCGCAAAATCGTTCTCATAAATGCATACACATGTATGTATAATTTTTGTTTCTATATTAAATATAGAAGCGTTTCTCAATAACAATGAATTATTTATCGTTTTCCAACGCCCTACGTCAATTGCGTTTAAAATTTCATTGATTTCAAAATCCCACATTATATAATATAAATACATAAATCGAGATCGCAATGAAAGAGAAAGAGAAAGAGAGAGAGAGAGAGAGAGAGAGAGAGAGAGAGAGAGAGAAGGAAGGAAATAGCGTGGGTCGATTAGGCGTGGCTCCTTTGTGCACGATTTTCTTCGAATAATAATAATAATAATAATAATAATAATAATAATAATAATAATAATAATAATAATAATAATAACAATAATAATAATAATAATAACAACAACAACAACAACAATAATAATAAAAATAGTAATAAGTAAGAGGAGGAAAGAAAGAATAGGAAAAAGGAAAAATGCAAAAGTAAAAGAAGGAAGGAGAAAAGGGAGAAAGGAAGAAAAAGAGATGGAAGAACGCATTGTCGTGCACCATGCAGAAGCAAAACATCGTTTAGTAGAGAGTATGGTGGGGGACATGATGGGGGGGAGGGGAGAGGGATATATCCATTCGAGCTAATAAGAATTTATTTGCGATTCCTAGAGTTCTCTCGGAGCTCGTCAACGGCCACGTCGTCTAAGACGCGTATGGGGGGAGGGAGGGAGGGAGGGAGGGAAGGAAAGGATTTGCCGGTGGAAAGGCGGATAGCGCGCGGGGGCAGGGGGGAGGGATGAGAAGGAGGAGGGGTGAGACGGAGGAGGACAGGCTGCTCACGGAGATAGAAAAGAGACTATCCTTTTTTTTTTTTTTTCTCTCCTTTTAATGTGGTATATGCGGTATATGTGAAACGTGTGCGTGCGTGTGTGTGTATGCGCGCGTATCTGTCTCTCTCTCTCTCTCTCTTTCTCTTTCTCTCTTTCTGTATCTATGCTTGTCTCGTGCTCGCAGGCGCGCGCGCGCGAGCGCGTGTCGCAATGTCCCTTAACGACTGACGGCTGCTGGAGAACCGGTCGACCTCGATAAACCATCGTCGTCGTCGTCGTCGTCGTCGTCGTCGTCGTCGTCGTCGTCGTCGTCGTCGTCGGCGGTCGTCGGTACTCCGTTCTAGTACACCTACTCAACTCGCGGATCACCTATGTAGTCTCGATATACATGTGTAGTATATATATGTATTATCATCGTCATCGTGACCCTCGTCGTAGTCCTCGTCGTCTTCATCGTCATCGTCATCGTCATCGTCGTCGTAGTCCTCGTCGTCTTCATCGTCATCGTCGTCATCGTCGTCATCGTCCGCGCGCGATTTTGAATTTTACACATAATCGGCAATGATTATTGTACGTGCGCGCGCGTATAATACGTATATAGTATATATATAATACATACATACATGCATACATACATACATACATACATACATACATTCTCGCGGCCGGGCACGTTAGTTACCTGTCTATTCGTAAAAGCTATTATTATCTCGTTATCTCGAAGTGCAATATGTATGTATATATATATATATATTTATTTGGGCGCTGAATTTCGTCGGATTTATCGATTTCTTTTTTAACGTCCGCCCTCCTCCCGTCCCACCCCCTCCTCCGCCTATCTTCTTTCTTTTTCGTTGAGTTTTCTTTTCTGTTTCTTTTTTTTTCTTTTTTTTTTTTTTTATTGCTTTATTTTTCTATCGAATCGAAACTGTATCGAGTAATCTTTCCATTCGTTCGTTGTCGATATATATATATATATATATATATATATATATATATATATATATATATTTCTTTCTTTTTTTGTGTTTAGCAATCTAATTTTGTTCGATAAAATTCCATTGTTTATTATTCTTTCCTTCTTTTTTTAAATTTTTTATATAAAAAGAAATTAGAGAGAGAGAGAGAGAGAGAGGGAGAAGATTTATCGATACGATCAAAACGATTCTTTGATTGTAAGTCATTCGACGTGAAAGAGAATGAGATGGAGGAGGAAAGGATAGAAATAATAAGACAAAGAGAAAGATAGAGAGAGAGAGAGAGAGAGAGAGAGAGAGAGAGAGAGAGAGAGAGAGAGAGAGAGAGAGATGTAAAAAAGGAAGAATGAAAGGGTAAAATCGGCAATAACGAGCGAGACCTCCCGGGGTGGAAAATCAAGGCGATCGCGTCGGAGAGTCACGCGAGAAACGAAGTGGTTTACGCAACAAGAAAAGCACTAGTACTCTCTCTCTCTCTCTCTCCCTCTTTCTCTCTCTCTTTCTCGCTTCCAACCACGGCATGAGAACGGCTCTCCTCCACCGTCGGACATCACAGTTTCCTCTTGCGTCCATTTTGCTCGTGCCCGTTTCTATCGTTCTTATAAGCGTTCTGTATCGCTGCATGTATCCACATATATACGTGCGTATGTAATATAAATACATACATACATACATACATACATACACACATACATACATACATATATATACTTTGAGATATATAAATATATGTATGTATATATGTATGTATGTATGTATGTATATGTATATCTTTATATGTACAGTCGGTATACATACATATATATATACTTGGAGATATATAAATATATATATATATATATATATATATATATATATATATGTATGATGTATGTATATATGTATGTATGTATATATGTATGTATGTATATATGTATGTATGTATATATGTATGTATGTATATATATATGTATATCTTTATATGTACAGTCGGGAGGTCTTGCGGCGAATACAAGCCCTGGACTTTCGATACGAGCGATGGATCGATTTACTCGAGACTCTCCTTCGTCGCGTGTTTCACAACGACACCTTAT
>OU964961.1:24581265-24591265 GCA_918808275.2 Dolichovespula sylvestris | reverse complement strand
TATTCGCGACGCGCGGAATGAAAATAACTTGGTCCGGCTCGTACACGGTTCGTTACGGCGTCACGAGGCTTTACGGATCGGATCGAGAGTGAAATAACGTTCAACAAGTAGGAGTAACCCTCTCTCTCTCTCTCTCTCTTCTCTCTTCTCTTCTCTTCTTTTTTTTTTCCTTTTTTTCCTTTTTTTTCTGTTCTATGCGATTTTTTTCACTCGTTCTACTTCTCTCTCTCTCTCTCTCTCTCTCTCTCTCTCTCTCTCTCTCTCTCTCTCTGTCTGTCTGTCTGGCTTAGTCTCTCTCTTTCTCTTTCTTTCTCTCTCTCTCTCTAGTATTTTTTTTCTCTCTTACTTTTTCGCTGTCCGTTTCCACGTACATGAGAGTATAAACCCGTTAATCCCGTCCTATCGCGTTCGATTCTTTTTTCCTTTCAATTATTTTTCTTTCTTTTCTTTTTCTATTCCATTTTTTAAGGGGGGAAGAGGAGATGAGGGTTCGGGGGAGAGGGAGGGAGGGAGGGAAAGAGAGGCTCGCTCAATACTTACAAATACATATTTTTCATTTGTAATGAATGAATCAGTCTTCGTGTTCGTTTTCTTTTTCTTTTTTCTTTTCTTTTCTTTTCTTTTCTTTTCGACTCGGTCATTCGAAGAACGATCGATGAGTTTTAACGAGTATATCGAGAGAAATATGCAATGATGCAAGTGCATAAGTGAAATCGTATCCATGATCCGTTCGAACGGCCGATCTTTTTGTCTCTCTCTCTCTCTCTTTTTCTTTTTCTTTTTCTTTTTCTTTCTTCCGTCCGTCCGTCCGTCCCTCGTCATTGGTCGTTGTTCGATTGCACGCGATTGTGCAACGAAGCGATATTGCAACGACGACGACGACGACGACGACGAAGAGTCCGACGACGACAGCGATGACGATAATGATGACGATGATGACGACGACGACGACGATGATAATGATGATGATGATGATTATGATCTTTTCGCGAACAACGCGGAAAGTTTTCACCTAATGAATCAGCGAACGAAGAAGGGCTTTTTGATCGACGCTCTTCCTCGCTAAAGCGATTTTTCTTCCCCCCCCTCCCCCTCTCTCCCCCCTCCCTTCTCTTTTCTTTACCGATTTCTAACAGAAACGTAATAAACGCACGCGCAAGTAACCAAGCGGGATTTATTTTCTCTCTTCCCTTTTTTTTCCTTTTTTTTCATAAGCTCTTCAGTATTTATAAAAGATAAAAACGATCGATAAAGAGAGATAAGAGGCGTATCGATAGGCGATTGTTGAAGAGAGAGAAAGAGAGAGAGAGAGAGAGAGAGAGAGAGTATGAAGAGTATGAAGAAGAAAAGGAAAATGGGAAGGGAAAATGAATAAAGTGAACGAGTTTATTCTAACGAAGAAATTTTATCGCTAGATCTACCGACCGACCGACCGACCGATCGATCGATCAGCTTGATTCTTACGATCGCCCCTCCCGAACCAACCCATCCTCCCCTCAATCCTCACCTCCCACAGCATCATTACCCACTTGCGGTTTAGCGGTTTTATAATAAGTACACGGATCCTTTCTGGACGACGAGAGGATTCAGTACAGACTTCCTCATTGTTGCGGTGAATCAACGTCCACCTACCTACTGGGCACACGCTCTACCACCAATACGTTTATTCACACACGCGTGACTAGAACGTAGCATTTATTTATGTCTAATATTGTGTACACATAGTTATCTACACACACACACACACATATATATTTATATATAGATAGATAGTTATACGTAGTAAATATTTACGTATGTAAATGTATACGTGTAGTCAAAACGCATCGCGCGTACGGTACGTTGTACATACGTATGTATATATTTATTTCTACAATGGCATTTAGTTGCTAACACGTACGTCGGTCTCACCTTTGTATTGCAAATGGACAATGTTAATTTGCAAAACGACGCGACGTCGATCGTGTTTCATCCGATTATCTGATATCTTTGGATTTTTGTTTGTCGTTCGTTGACTCCTTTTTTTCTTTCTACTTTTTTTCCCCTTCCTTTTCGTTCTTTTCGTGCAAAATAGACAGACAAAGAGAAAGAGAATAGATAGATAGATAGATAGAGAGAGAGAGAGAGAGAGAGAGAGAGAGAGAGAATGTTTAACGAAGAATATCATCTGTAGTAACATTCGTCGTATATCGCAGAGAGCAGTGGCAAAGAGCTCTAGCTGGTAGACGCGGGACAGAGGGCCTGGAATATTAATAGAAGATCTCCGTCCTGACTAATTTACCGCTTCCGTTAAGCTCGAAGTAGCTTCTAGGTCCCGCGGACGCACCACGCTCGCCCGGATTTACGTGCACGCACACAATGTTTCCCCCTCCCACCCATTATATACATAATTTCTTTTTTATCATTTTTATTTTCTCCTGCTTTTCTTCGTTTTCTTTTTTTTTTTTCTTTTTTAGTTTTATTTCTTTTATTTTTTTTTTTAATCTCCATCACGATCACACGACAGAGAGACGTCGAATCGATCCTGTGCTATCTGTCGAAATAAATATAATTTATTGTCGATGAAGAAAGATATATATATATATATATATATATTTACCCTGTGTACGATATCGATGTAATTATTTCCAAGCGTTCGAGGTTCGAAACACACAAGAAAAAAAGAAAAATGAATGTATTTCTCTACGACGAGATTGATTTGAAATTAATTAGAAAGTATTATTCGGTCTTCGCAACGTCATGTAACTTTCAAATCGTTAACTCGTTGCCTACGGGTAATGGGTACGCGTGAATTTGAAAAATCTCATTTTTCGACGAAAGACATATTAATTCTTATTTCTTCGTGTTTTCGAAATTTTTCGTGTTCCATTTTCTTTTCTCTTTCTCTCTATCTCTCTATCTATCTCTCTATCTCTCTCTCTCTTGCTCTCGATAGAAGTTACGCTTGGTACAGTGTAATTACGCGATTTTTACTCTCACGTGTCTACAAAAAAAAAAAAAAAAAGAAAAAAGAGAAAAAATAGAAAAATTATATCGTAATAAAATAGCGTTAGATAAAATATCATAAATGCAGTAATACGTATATAAAATAATTATTTGATTTACAAAGTTTAGACCAACGAGAAAATCCGATAAAAAATTAAAATATATACCACACACACACACACACACACACACACACACACACACACACACACACACACACACACACACACACACACACACACACACACACACACACACACACACACACACACACACACACACACACACACAGAGAGAGAGAGAGAGAGAGACAGACAGACATATATATATATATATATATATATAAATCAAAAATATACTTTAAAAAGAAGAACAATAATAGCTTATAATCTTGATAATTTTCGCGTGGATACAAAACGGAACAACAACCAAAAAAAAAAAATAAAAATAAAAATAAAAATAAAAATAAAAAAGAAACGTCGATGTAACCTTTTACGGAAGGTCGATTATGATTTCGATGTCGTTAAATGCTATTCCAAAAGTTCTCCTCTTCTTTATCTTCTTTGTCTTCTTCTCCTTCTTCTTCCTCCTCCTCCTCCTCTTAATTTTCTTTATCTTCGTCTTAGCGAAATAATCGCAAAAACGAGATCTCGAACGAACTGGCACGTACGTCCCGAACTGGCTCTCGACAAAAGTCGCTCCGTGTACATACAGCACACGCGTGGTATATCAAAACGTGCGCGTCTCACCGAGCGTACGGGAGTTCATAAATCTTCGAGATTGACGGCCGACATTAATCTTACGTTTTCTACGCGCATTTCCCGCGATCATATACATCCACGCGAATTATCCGCTTCCCCTTCATCCAAGCGGTTGCGTCTTTCTACGTTACTCTGTACTTCCTCCTTCCTTTCCTTTCATTTCATTTCATTTCATTTCATTTCATTTTATTTCATTTCATTTCATTTCATTTCATTTCATTTCATTTCATTTTATTTCTTTTCTGTTCTCTTCTCTTCTCTTCTTTCTTTCTTTCTTTCTATTTTTTTTTCTTTTCTTTTTGATCAATGAAATATAAAAATATAATTCGTAATAGTAAAGCATTATTCGTCGCGACGTACATATATTATATTGTATTCAGTTTGCAATGAAATGAAAATGAAAAATAGTTACTGACCCTTTATCGTCGCTGTCATTTTATCGGACAATTATTCTCTGGATTTATTATCAAGAAATTAGCTATATATACATTTATATTTGACTTTGGAGGGGCATTAAAGCAATAAATTTTCTGGAGGTAACGTTATAACTGACGTAGATATATATATATATATATATATATATATATATATATATATATATATACATATATCGTGTGTGTATGCTTATGTGCGTGTGTGTTTGTGTGTGTGGTTTCGAAATAATCAAAATACATGGAATAAAAATCTCGTTTTTCATTGTTGGTTCATCGATCGAATTATACATTTAGTTTACGTTATAAAACATATTTGTTTTTCGAATTTTTACAACGTAAATCTTCGGTCGACGAATTAACATTGAAAGTGAAAATTAACATTGAATGATAAAATAAAAAAGGAAAAAAAGAAAAAACATACAATACAACACACAACGCATCCTTTCAAACGTTTTTATACCCGATAAGAATATTATCCACGTCGGATTTAAATGTCAAATGCGTTTAACGTTCGACGCTATCTTTCGGAAAGCGATACGGCAAGAAAATAAATACAATCGAATGAGAGTCACGTGAATATTAGCCATAAGGAAGACGGTGGTAACCATAAAACAGTATGTATGTACGTGGATATATATAAGTACATATGTATACGTACCGTACATACGTACAGAGTTTATTTACTTTTACGTGTCGTAAAGCGAAGTCAGTGTAGCGAGACGTCGTGCAGCATCATCCCTCTCGCAATCCTCTTTCTCCCTTTCTAACCCCTCCTCCCTTCCCTCCCGTCGCTCCCCAGCAACCTAACCCACCCTCTATAACCCCTCATCCCCCTTTTCTAACCGAATTAACCGCTCGTAGTTGGTGTACATAGCCTCGAAACCGGTGATGCAAACGCTCGCGCGTAACATCGTACCAGTGCCGGATTCGCGGCTATATCCTGCATGTGACGAGCTCGGTCCTACGACCACAATATATTACTCTCCAAGAGAGAAAGAGAGAGAGAGAAGGATAGAGATAGATAGATAGATAGAGAGAGAGAGAGTGTGTGTGTGAGAGAGAGATAGAGAAATAATACGGTGTCTCTCCTGCAATTTACGTACGATTATGCGGATGTGCTCGTAACGTATGTACATATGCAAAATAATTTAATATATGTACATATTGCATATATTGAAAGGCGAAGGAAATAATTTAATTTTTCTCCCCCATGTGCTTTAATCGATCCACGATATAAATGGTACAATGAAATTATCGATACGAAGAGAGAGAGAGAGAGAGAGAGAGAGAGAGAGAGAGAGAGAGAGAGAGAGAGAGAGAGAGAGAGAGTGCGTGTGCGTGTGTATGTGCGTACGAGAGAGATCTTATATAATAATGATTAATATTAAAGTTCGCACAAAAATTATTTTGAACGCGTTCAATTAGAATTTGTTCGTACTTGATTTTAAACGAAGGATTAATGCTATTTTTTACTTTAAACAAATATACGTTAATGCCAAGTAACGCGTTTGGTATTTTTGCGATATTTTATATCGATATATATATATATATATATATACAAAAGTAATATTTTTTAATCGTTTTTCAATCAACATTTACGATTGAAAAATAATAATCAAACGATACGACCGACTCAGGAAATTATATAGATGGTATGCTATTCGATGATAGAAGTATTTTACACTTACCTATCGTTAGAAAATCAAATTAAATATATCAATGTTTTGTTGTGTATATACACACACATCAGGTGGATATGTGAAGTAATGGAAATTCTTTAGATAAGCCGTTTGGTCAAATCGTTGATATTACTATTCAAATGGATTATTTTGTTCATTTTTGTTCTTTTTGGTAAATTGGTTGATCGTTTAGATAGATCAAGCTTAAGGTAATGTTAATTACTAGATTAGTAAAATGAAAGAGGGAGTAAATGTGATAAGGATTGATTGGGTTAACCATTGAATCGTTGAATCGAGGTGGAAAGTCGTAAAAATGTCGTCTCGTGAGAAAAAAAAAAAGAAGAAAATAAAAGAGAAAAAGATCGTAGTAGTTAGCAATCGAAATGTGGTTATAACGATGGGAACGGTATTGGTGTGTATATATATATACGTATTATCGTAGGAAGGGCCGAGGATGGGGCAATAAATGGCGTGTGTCTCGGTGTATATCTTGAGAGTTGAGTTCGATCTTTAAACCCATACAAGTCGTCATGGGTCGTTGACCTTAAGGAGCAACCAACGAGCGGGCGAACGACGAGCGAGCCGAGCGAGCGAGCGAGCGAGCGAGCGAGAACGGCAGACACGACGTTTCCGGTCTCCTCGACAAAGGTGCTTTTTTGTTGGACCCTTCGAGAAGCGCCTTTACTCGTCGAACCAAAGAAAGCTCGGGATTGGTTGCTCGGTCAATCGGTACACACACACACACACATATATATAGTACTTTATTCGACCCACGATATGTACCTACTTACTTCTTTATTTACTTACATCGTACGACATATGTATGTACACGCAAACGCAAACGCATAAACGCGTACACATATATACCTTTGTAATAGCCACATTATAGTTGAAATCGTTACTTTCAACGACGTGATAAGCGCGAGATCGAGAATATGCACCGATCGAGATTCCCAATCGATTTGTAATATTTCGATTATACGAGTCAATCACGGATCATCTCAACGTCGCGTCGAAAAGTTTGAATAATTGTAGATGGAAGAGGTGGCACGCAAACGGGGAATTTTATTAATTCGATGATGTAATACTCGTCGGCGTTAATTATTTTTCTACTCTTTTTCTTTCTTCTTTTTTTTTTTCCTTTTCAAGTATTTTTTTCCTCTCAGCGTTACTATCACCGACATGTACGATCTAATTTTTACGACACTCCGGAGTCGTATATCTACCCGCAACGGTGTTTCTAAATGATAACGAGGGTATCGTGCGGAAAAGAAAAAATAAATATATATATATATATATATATATATATATATATATATATATACATATAATAAAAGCGGGTATAACCACGGCAGATATCATTATTAAATGCCTTCTTACTAACTAAACAACCCAGGTTACTTTAGGTGGAAAGTCGCGAGTGTTAGCCCCGAAGCCTTCCGCATAATGTAATCGCAAAAGCGACGCTACTTGTTTCGTTACGCTCCGCTAAATTCAACGTAGCCAACCATTCCCATGTATGATTCACTTGTTACGGATTTAAATTTTACCTTCGTTGCACGCCATAAAGTGCGTATTATTTCTACGTTTAGAAAACCGCGCGTACTCTCCTTTTAAAGAGGGTGGGAGGGAGGGGAGAATGAGTCGGGGAAGGAAGAAAGACAGATGGATGGCGGTGGAGGAGAGAAAGAGAGAAAAAACAATATATATATAATATATATATATATATATATATATATATATATATGTCTAATTTTGTAATCTTCCATTCGGATAATTATCCTATTTATGATACAAAGTGAAACAATGCTACTATCACGATCGATTGTTTCCCTTATGTCAACCTTTTTCTTTTTCTTATTCTCTTCTTTTATATGTATATATATATATATATATATATATATATATATATATATATATAAATCAACAAATTATATAACTTGTGAAAGTTACATTATACCGTTATATTGTACTCCTATATCGTAATAATTGTATTAGACTGTAGCAAAGATTATATCCTGAGCGTGATTATACACTTGCAAATATCTAACGTTAAATGAAAATAAATTTCTCCCTCTCTCTCTCTCTTTCTCTCCCTCTTGTAAAATTCCTGTAACGAAATTTTTTTCACAACGAACGACAATTATGCAACGTTAAAATCGTAGAGGGAATGGTAATCGGTATGTTTCTTTTTTTTCTTCTTCTTCTTCTTCTTTTTGCGAAAACGACGAGCGGAAAGGATATTATAACATACGAATTATCTAATACAAATCGACGATGAAATCTTTACGCGATAAGCATTAAATCAAATATTATATCAAAATTTATAGATACGCGCGTCTACTGTACATACGTAAGATAAGTATGTTACTTCGAAGTTACACGGAGTTATAGAGATTTAATATACATCGTCGTAGAGAAAATGGTATTACGTACACGTATACGCACACACATATATGGTATATATATATATATATATATATATATATATATATATATCTATATTCGAAAGCATATTTTCTTTTCTTCCTTGGAGTTTAACAAGAAAGAGATAGTAAATCGGTGTGTACGTATACGCGATAGTCGGAAACGAGGCGATGGGGAAAATACGAGGTGCAGATAACAACGACAACGACTACGACGACGAGGACGAGGACGAGGACGAGGAGGAGGACGAGGAGGAGGAGGAGGAGGAGAAGGAGGACGAAGAGGACAACGTAGAGAGAACGATGGTAGGAACGTAACGGCGACGTTAAACTGGACACTACTGGAAGTGGCAAGGGGTAGAGAGGGTGGGTCAGAGGAGGAGAGGGTATGGGTTGTTGTAGGGTGTGGGGGGGGAGTGTGTAGAGGAATAGCGCGTACACGTGTAAGCGTGCAGCCCATTAATCCGAGCGTGTCGCATTGATCTATCATTGTCCTGGGCCCCCGGGCTGATATACACATCTGAGCTTGATACATAATAGATCGCGAACGTGGTCTGGCACGACGCGAATAGCAGCTCTCTTGCTTTCTCTCTCTCTCTCTCTCTCTCTCTCTCTCTCTCTGTTTCTCTCTGTCTCTCTCTCTTTCTGTCTTGCGTGCATGTGTGCGTGCGAGCGAACGAACAAACGAAGGAAGGAGCATATAAACACACCTGTATATCTTTATACGTGAGTATATAAAAGTCAGCCAACCCAGTTTTATACATACATACGTACCTACGTACGTACGTACCGTCCGTTCGTCCAGTATACCTTCTAAGTTATAATCCAGTTTTGTATTGGTCACGAACAAACGTGTCTTTATTTAATACACGAACCTTTTTTTCTATTTTTTTTTCTTCTTTTTCTATTTTTTTTTTTTTTTTTTTTTTAAGTCGAACGTTCAAATAATATCCCCGCTCGGTGGGAGATCGTTATTCTCCCGGAGCACGAATTTTTTCTTTGATTCAGAACTTCCCCCTCCGCCCCACATTGTTTCATTAATTCCCGTCTATATTTAATCTTTGTCTCGGGCACAAAAAGGAGAACCATTAATGATCTCCTTATTGTTATTGGTTATTTTTAACGTTGTATGTATGTATTTATGTATGTGGATAGATACATACATAAGTATTTCTTTGCACGTGAAAAGTTTGAGAGAGGAAGTCTACTAGTATTGATACTACTACTATACTACTCTAGTTGGAGCACGTTACTTAGAAATAATATTCTTTTTTATTTTTTTTTGTTCTCTCTCTCTCTCTCTCTCTCTCTCTCTCTCTCTCTCCTCACGTTCACGTTATAAAGTCGTCGTAAATTTTCGAGTAAATTATTTCTTTTTCTTTTTATGTTTCTTTTTTTAAATACATTTTTTGTATTCTCCTCCTCATGTGTGCGCGTACAAACACACATAATATATATATATATGGGTGTGTGTGTGTGCGTGTGTGTCTGTTTGAAAAGCAATTTTACACGAGTTTATTCCCTCGGAAAATTTTATTCGCGACGAGTAGTAATACCAGTAGCAATAGTAATAGTAATAGTAATAGTAGAAGGTACCTTACGTACTTCGAGTTCGACTTCGACGGCGTTCGTACAGTTAATATTTTCGCAACGAATTGTACGAAGAGACGAGACGAGGGTAGGGTGGGTGAGTGAGTGGGTGGGTTGAGGGGAGA
>OU964961.1:24543765-24576265 GCA_918808275.2 Dolichovespula sylvestris | reverse complement strand
TGTGTGTGTGTGTGTTTAGATTGAACGGATTATGTGAACAAATAACGTAACGTTATTATTATTATTATTATTATTATTATTATCATAATCATAGTAAAAAATAGTAATATATATATATATATGTATGTATATATATATGTATATACATATATTATATTTGAAAGAGGATTAGATTCCGCAATTAATCGATTTATCCACCACCTCTTTCTCCTCCTCCTCCTCCTCCTCCTCCTCAACTGAGTCCTCTTCTTTTTCTTCTTCTTCTTTTTTCCCTTTTTTTTTCTTTTCCCTCCCCCTAATATATCGCCGATAGATGAGATTTCAAGTTTAATGATTCATAACGTCGGTCTCGTTTTCCCACGTTATATTTTTGCGTAGAGACACGTAAAGTACGATTCGCCCTCTCCCCACTCTCTCCCCCTGAGGACGAATAGAGAAAATCTAATTAATGGTAATACCTTCTATATCGAGTTAGACCTAAGTTTACCATACCACTTTCATGGTTACTATCGATACGATCTGAGAATTATCTTCGGGAAATTGCAATTCGAAGTAGGTAAATGCACTCGAGGAAGGAAGGAAGGAAGGAAGGAAGGCAGGTAGGTAGGTAGGTGGAAAGGACTTTATATATATATATATATATATATATATATATATATATATATAGAGAGAGAGAGAGAGAGGGAAATAGATAGAGTACAAAGATATAGGAGGTCAAAGGTTAAAACGCCAGTCATAAAATGTTGAGAATCACGTTCGTTAGAATAAATCGATCGAGATCTTCGATCGATAATAAAATGGTTATACTTATTTACGTATGCATTGAGCAGACGCACACACACTCATACATACATACATACATACATACATACATACATACATACATACGTACGTACGTACGTAGATGATAAATAGAAATAGATACATTCCGAGTATGTGTACGTACGTACGTTAAATACAAACGTACCGTTCTTAACGTTAACGTTAACGTTAACGTTAACGACAACTGCAAACGACAAACGGCAAACGACAACGACAACGACGAGTAGATGCGCAACACGACAAACGGGAGCTTAATATCCACTCTGATGGATGGAAATTGAAGCGACGCGTTTACGGTGTTACTGTGCGCGAGTAGGATAGAGAAAGAGAGAGAGAGAGAGAGAAAGAGAGAAACAGAGAAACAGAGAGAGAGAGAGAGAGAGAGAGAGAGAGAGAGAGAGAGAGAACAATAGCAGATGTCGCGTGATTCACGCGTCTCGCGTCATTAACTTCTGCTCTGTACCCTGGCTACGACGGATAATGCGTCGTCCTCGTGTATCGCGTATCCGTAAATAGATACCTGTTCGACGTCTCCGCGAGCTCGATCCGCGTTGCGGTTTAAACGCGCGTAAAATTCTATTTGCCGTTTCTCTCTCTCTCTCTCTCTCTCTCTCTCTATATATATATATATATATATATCTTTCTCTTTATCTCTGTCTCTCTCTCTCTGTCTTTCTCTTTCCATGTATCCATCTCTATCTCTTTAGCGCACCGTTCTATGACGTAAATGGATCATCGATTGTACATACGTACGTACGTACGTACGTACGTACCTACGTATCCGATTCGAGCTGTAAATGAATCATCGAATGAGAATCTTGATTTCACCTCTCTCTCTCTTTCTTCCTTTCTTTCTTTCTTTCGACATATTTTTTCTTTCACCTTGTATTTATTCAGATTATCCCTTTTCTACCCCCTTTTCTCTCCCTCCTTTATCTCTTATCTTCTTTTTCGTTTTCGTTTTCGTTTTTGTTTCCTTTTTCTTTTCTTTTTTTTTTATTTTTATTTTTTTTTTTTTGTACGTTCAGAAATCATCGCCCAAACGTCGATTGTTGCAGCGAGAAAGAAATCTTCTTATCGCGTTATCAACGATCGAAGAAAAAAGATAAAACAAGAGTAACGATTAGTCGTCATTTTACGATGGCGTCTATGGGGTGAGGGAGGGGAGGGAGAACAAACGACGCGAAACAAATGGCTTTTTAATTGACAAAATTATATATATATATATATATATATATATATATATGTACTTATTTATTCAATTTTATTTCTTCTTTTTCTTCTTTTTTTTTTTTTTCTAATGATCTAAATACGACAAATATCCGTTGGCGATTTACGAATCCGAAGGTGGGAGTAGGACCACTGAAGAAAGAGAAGTCGTAATGTGGTCGTGTTTAATCGTGTTATTATATACCGCGTTATAAACGCACGAACGAGAGTAGAGTTTATGGTCGATTCATTAACTATAATACATTGCGGAGATGGAGAAAGAGAAAGAGAGAGAGAGAGAGAGAGAGAAAATAAAAAGAAAGAGAGACGCTTTTGTAGAGATATTCCGCAAACATTACTGACGTTTCTATACGGAGAGAAAGGTATCGACTACGTCGGCATAAATCTCGAAGCAAAGTAGCAGCCTATGCGTGAGTCGCCGTGGCAAACCGATGACTATCGTGGGAATCTGAAGAAAAATCTTTCTTTCTCTTTCTATCTCTTTCTCTTTTTTCCATCTCTTTCTCTTTTAAACATAGACACACGATGCACCCACGAGAGAGAATGTCGTCGAACACGAAGCGTGCCTATACCATGCATGAAGTAGACGCTGCCGCAATTTCCGTCTTTTCTCAGATCGTAAAACTTTGGGTAGAGATTAGTACGAAATAACTAACGATAAGTCGTTGCTCAATCTTGAACGGCTTAATAAATTATCGAATCTTTTATTATTAGATCGGAGAAATTCTAATGAAAAAGGAGTGAATGAAACGCCATAGGACGTTTTGGGTCATCGAAATTCGATTCAATTTCGTTCGATTCGATTCGATTAGATGAGATTAAATTAGGATTAGATTACGATGGTCTCTCCGAAGCTTTTTTTCATAAATTATTACCGACTAATTCGCGGATAGAAAATCTTTCTTCCTTAAAATATGTAAGACGAGATTGGGGGGGGAAAAAAAAGGGTCTTGCTAAAGAAAAGAGAGAGAGAGAGAGAGAGAGAGAGAATGAGAGAATGAGAGAGAAATAAAGAGATAAAGAAATTTAAGAAATCAATAGAAAATTATTACCTATAAATCACGCGATTTGTCCGTTTGCACAATGATGTCTATTCCAGGGATTAATTTTTTAAGCGAGCAACGTTGTATTCGATAACTATCGTATAGCAAATCGAATATCTATTGTCGTTAAAAGCGTCGCTAAGTACCGCGTCCAATGCATTTATGAAATTAGATTTTATCCTTTCCTCTTTCCTTTTTTTTTTTATTATACATAGCATCGGAGAAATTCGACGTTCGATAAATATTCTATGCGGTCATTTTTTAGTCTTTCCCTTCCCTCCTCCTCCCTATCCCCCCGACTAAATGATCTCCATGTAGACGAAGAACCAAGTAAAAAACAAAAATAATTCAATAAGATATATATATACATATATATATCTATGGTGTGTATATATATGTATATTAGTTTGGGGAAAAAGAAATCCATTATTTTTTTTCACGTAAGTTCACGTAAAAGTGATTATATATATATATATATATATATATATATATATATATATATTTTTATAAGATTTTTCATAAATCGAGATGTTTTTTCTCGCTCGTTATCTCGTCCGTATTTATGGTAAATTAAATACAGAAAATATATATATTACGTATTTTCGATAATAAACGAAATGAAATTTAACGCAAATCTCGTTTTTGACTATTTACCTGCGATCGTCGAGCCGAACTCTTTCGTGTTTCAAAGCGTTGGTTCTGACAAAGTCTACGATTTATTCGCGTAGTCGGCAGTCTTAACGTGCTAAGAGGAGAGACAGATAGATAGAGAGTGTATGCGTGTTTTACCGAGAGCCTACGCGAACGAAAAGCTTTACGAGAGAGCGTGAGATACTGTGTGCGTCGTCTGTTGCTGCTGTGTGTGTGTGTGTGTGCATGTGTGTGTGTGTGAGAGAGAGAGAGAGAGAGAGAGAGAGAGAGAGAGAGAGAGAGAGAGAGAGAGAGAGAGAGAGAGAGAGAGAGAAAGCAGGATCGGTCAATAAATGGATCGTACGCTGATATTAATGTACGTCAATAAGAGCAAAGCATCGGTGCTCGTTCTGTTAACTTTGACAGCGATAAGCGACAATAACGGCGATGTCGTTTGACGAGCACATTTAACGACAACGAACCGAGAGAGTACGAGAGAGAGAGAGAGAGAGAGAGAGAGAGGAGAGAGAGAGGCGGGTGGGTTGGGGTAAGGGGTGTTGTAACGAACGGGTAGTGGGCACACGTCGTGAAAGAGAGACGAGGAAGAGAGTCTCGACGAGTTATGGCTCGCCCTAATTACCTGATTTAATTAGCGCGATGAAATTATCGGTTCGTTCGTTCGTTCGTTCGTCCGTCCGTTCGTTCGTTCGTTCGTTTCGTACTGATCGCGTTTACAGTGTATCGTGTAACCGACGTTTACACATGCACCTTTTGTAATCAAAGAACAGGCCGCCCCGGCCCCATTTCGATGGCTAATTTTGCAACTTTTGTCCCACTCCGCTATCAATTTTTGGTCGATATTATTATTAACTACGTGGCATATATATATATATATATATATATATATATATATTTGCAACGTACATATATAATATTTTTCGTACGTTATATGCATACGCGCGTATACTTTCGAATGATATAAGAATTATCGACGAGTATATGGGGGGGGGGGGAAATACACGATATCGAGGAAAATTTTCGCGACGATTAATTAACGATAAGCACACGAGATGAGCGTAATTGTTTGAAAAAAAAAAAAAAAAAGAGAGAAATAATTAAACGAATGAAGATAATTGAATAAATTAAGAAAAGGGAAGGGAAAAAAACTCGTTCGAGATACGAAATAAGTCCTACTTTCGGTGTACACACGCGTGTAATCAAAAACTTGTCTTGTATGAGACATACATGCGTACACACACATATACATATATATATATATATATATATATATATATATATATATATATATACGTATGTACGTATATAAAAGGTGAAAGTTATCGCGAGCGTGAAATACTGGATGCAGTATATATTTATAACTGCATTTGTGCGCTCATACGCTAAACGTAGCAATAAGCGGATTAATGAAGAAGGCGAGAAGAGTAAAAGGATCGATCGCGATTTCACCGACCTTTCTCTTTCTCTCTCTCTTTTCTTTTCTTTACCACCTTCCCTCCTCTTTCTTCTCTCCATCAAATGGAAGAAGGCAAAGGCGCGATAAGTATCCAACGCGTTTGCCCACTTCACTCTCTCTCTCTCTCTCTCTCTCTCTTCCATTGTTTAAATAATCAGAATCCATCGGCTTGGGTGTGTCAACATTGTTCTCTCGGGCGTGTGCGCGCGAGATCTCTCTAACTCTATTCTCTCGCTTCTGCATTTACACGTATTACGACTTTTCTCGAGATTATCCCCTTACGTGTATAACGCACGCACGTTCACACACACACACACACACACACACAAGTACCCAGGCAGATACACGGATGCACGCATGCATTTGCGTTACTATATTTACATAAATCCGTCTATATATACGTCTACGTATATACGCCTATATATACATATATTTCATACGTAGATGTGTGTGTCTGTGTGTCTATGTGGGTGTATGCGTGTAAGAAAAGATAGAGAGAGAGAGAAGGAGAAAGAGAGTGTGTCTCTTTGAACACGCATAATCATAAAGAGCATGAAATTATTTCGAAATATATATATATATATATATATATATATATATATATATATATATATATATATATATACGTACATATGTATTGCACATACGTAAGAACGATCGTGCACGCATGGCGACGATTTTGCGATTATGGGGAATACAGTAATAAATTTGAGGTCGCGTGTTTTGTGTTACCCTCTCTCGCGAGGTCGGAAAGCTAAGGAAATATCGCGTTTAATACAGGAGCTTATAAGCGAGAAAGGGGCCGCCTTTATGGATGAAAAACTAACAAAGGATGGGCAGCTGTCATCGTCGGGTAAAGTCGAGTCATCGACTATCGTTCTTCTCTTCTCATCGTTGTTGTCGTCAAACGTCGATCGTCCTCGATCGTCGTCGTCGTCGTCGTCGTTCGTTGTTATTACTACTTGCCAGTGACGCATCACGACGAGATGCATTTCAAATCGTTAAAGTTCACGTCGATGAGTGGTTTTTATTGTTCGATCAAGCTAAAAATAACGAGGACACTTCGTTGATTCGTTCGTTTATTTCATTATTTTATCGTGTTTGGAAGACAACAAAAAAAAAGAAATGAAAAGGAAGGAAGGAAGGAAGGAAGGAAAAGCATAACGGAAGAAAGACAAATTTGTCCGGGTTTTAAAAAGTATCAAGAATTCTTTGTATATTATTATAGCTATTATTTTTTATTGTTATTGTCATTATTATTACTGCAGTGATGTTTCTCGATAGTGTTACATCGCAATTCTTCATATATATATATATGTGTGTGTGTGTGTGTGTGTGTTTGTACACATATAAATATATTTTATAATATATATATAAAGATAACGAAAAGAAGGAAGAAAAAAAATGTAAAACTGTAATAATTATATCACAGCTCATCCGTTTTCTTTGCTTTCGTTATTTTTATTTTTGATAGGTATTAAAAAAAAAAATAAAAAAAAAAAAAAAAAATAAAAAATAAAAGGGAAAATAAAAAGCAACGACCAATCGAACGAAACAAATGAAACAAAAATTTTAATCTCGTAGAAAGAACGATATCGATGAACAACTATAGTTGTTATAGAAATTTCTCTTCGTACATATATATAATCTCCGTTATTCGTCATTTCATGTTCGCCTTTGAAAGTCGATTAGCCCTTTCGCGAGGTGCGGCGTAAATGCAGATGAGCGAATATACACCCTGGCAGAGTAGGTGTAGAGATATATAGAGAGAAAGAGAGAGAGAAAGAGAGAGAAAGAGAGGAATAGTCGGGGACGACCAGTGAGTCATCGTGTGACATTTGACCCCCACCAGTGCGCCAGTCGCCGCGTGGTGCATTCAGTGGTTCTCAAATGATCATTGCCGCTCCTCTCCCTCCCCCTCCTGACTACTTACTTACTTCGATGCTTATCGTCTCGCTTACCGGTACGTTAGCCATTTTATAACGTGTACCGTTACCGCGTTAGTTAAACTCGTTTCCATGCTTTTATAATGATATCGTATTTACCGATAAGAAGACGAGTGACACTCGACATCGGGGGGGCTTTGTCTTTATATTCTAGATTACGTATAATACACACAGTATCTCTAGTTTAATTTGATATCTCTATTTTTCTCCTTCTCTTTCTCTTTCTCTTTCAATTTCTCTCTATCTCCATTGTTTTTCATATCACACGAGGGCAATTGCCTTCTTTTTTTTCTTTTTCCTTTTTCTTTTCTTTTTTTTTTTCGTCTTTTTAACGAAACATATATATTCTTTCAACGAAAGCCGACATTGAATATCCATAGAGGCGCTTTATTATACCAACGATAATAATTGTAGAGCAGGCACGGTCGAGAGAGATGTGCATTTCAAATCGTATATCAAACGTTACGGCGTTTGATACTAACGATTCTGCTTTCGGACAAATCGAAAAATTAATATGGACCCGTTGAAATGGGTTGTAATGGAGTAGGATCGTATTTTTTTGTTTTTTTTTTTTAACCTCGACTCAACGATCCTTCGCCGTATATCTCTCTTCGTTACGATCAGGCATCTCGTACGATTAGAAAACAACGAACGTTCGTATAATGTAAGAGAGATATTTTCGCAATCATCATCGTCATTCGATTTTAATGAAACAAATTAGAAAAATCAAATGGAACGAGAGACGATCCCACGATGTTTTTAAACGGGTAAATCTTTTTACGATCTTTCGTTTATCCTTTTTTTTTTTTCCCCCTTTAAAATCTCAACAACCATCATCGATTCTCGTTGCATCTTGTCGTATATTTCATGGCCCATTCCCAGTTTTCTTCTTCCTTCTTCACTTCGGCTCTTTCGACGACACCTTCCACTCGGCCTCGGTAGAAAGAGACAAGGCTTTAACGACTTTGGTCGTTGGCCGGCAGCCAAGAAACCAGAAGAACTCGTAGTTTCCGCTAGCTACGCATCTCGAACGCGGGACGTTCTCTTCTTCTTCTTCTTCTTCTTCTTCGTTTTCGTCTTCTTCGTCTTCGTCTTCGTCTTTGTCTTTGTCTTCTTCGTCTTCATCCGTTTCTTCGTCTTCTTCTTCTTCGTTTTTGTTTTCATCGTCTTCGTTTTTGTTTTCTTCGTCTTCGCCTTCGTGTTCGTCTTCATCTTCGTCGTCTTCGTCTTTCTCTTTCTACGAACCGACGTTTCTTCATCGTTACGACATTTATACGCGTTATCCTTTAATTTTTCTCCTCCTCAGAGTTTTTACATTAAAATGAAGAAGAAAAAAGAAAAAAAAAGTATATATATATATATATATTATTTATTGCACGAGAGACGTTTGAAAAGTTCACAGCGATTCTTTATCCTTTCTTTTCTCCCTTTTCCCCCCCACCCCTTGCGTTCTTCAATATATCAATATATTTTAAAGCGAGGAACGTGTGTTTAAGGGAAAAGAAAGAAAAAAAAAAAACGAAAGGAAGAGGAAACGTCGTGAAACCCGAGTTCTTCGAACGTGAGTTACTTAAACGTCATAATAATTAAAATGATCGTTTAACGCGACGATCTTTGATAAATACGTTTTATTGAACGTACGTCGAGTGGAATGAATTGGTTGGATGGAGAACGTGTTGAGATAAATTTCGATTATTTTCTCGCAACTTACAGTCCGATTGTTCGTATAACTTTTTCATTTTATATGATATTCGAGAACGAAGATATGTATATATATATGTGTATATAAAGAAAGAGAGAGAGAGAGAGAGGGAGAAAAAGAAATAGGAAATCGAATTTTAGTTACATAATCGCATTATAGACGTATGTTTTACGGATGACTCTAAACGAACAGAGAGAACGACAGAGAGAGAGAGAGAGAGAGAGAGAGAGAGAGAGAGAGAGAGAGAGAGAGAGAGAGAGCAAGGTACGACGAGATTTCGAAGGCTCGGAACCATTTCCACGAAGTGGATTCTAATTACGACCGAGGATGATACCCGTTTTCCCTCTCTCCTCTTCCTCCTCCTCCTCCTCCTCCTCCTCCTCCCTTGATCCCCGGCGTCCTTCTCCCCCTTTTAACTTCATCAAATCACTCGTTCAGTGGTTCTCCGTTCTTCTCCGACGTACGTACGAAACGTATTTCTAGAATTGTAATTCTCGTCGTTGTGGTCGACTTGAAAAAAAAAAAAAAAAAAAAAGAAAAAAAAAACGATGTATAACCCCATCAAGGAGGATGACGAAACGGGGACGGGGATGAACGTTGGATCGGACGCAAATTATCCGAAGGGAAATTTTTCTTTCTTTTCTTCTCTCTTTCATTCATTTTTTTTCTTCTTCTTTTTCTTTTTTTTTTTTTTTTTTTTTTTCGTTCGATCGTTTTAATTCAAGCGATTACAAGGATTAAGGGACGAAAAGGGAGCGTGATGGAGATAGGGGATAGAGAGTTAGATAGATAGATAGATAGATAGATAGATAGAGAGAGAGAGAGAGAGATAAAATACGATGGGAATTTCTCGGAAAAGAAAAGAAGGGATGGATGGAGAGAGGGAGGGAGGGAGGGCGGGAGGGAGGGAGGGAGGGGATCTCGGGACGACGACGACGACGACTACGACGACGAGGACGACGACTAAGAGGACGAAGAGGACGAGGACGACGACGACGCGTCTTCGGTTCTCTCTGGTAAAGAAGAAAACTTTGAGGAGAAGGGAATATGGGACGGCAGTGAGGACGCGCAGCTGGCTGAGAGATTTATTTGCGAGTTTGCGTCTGTTTTCCCGTCGCCACCGAGTGGAAACGCGAGAGAGTAGTTGCTGCTCTCGGGGTTTCGTGTGTGTGTGTGTGTGTAAGAGAGAGAGAGAGAGAGAAAGATGGAGGTGGCTATAGTAAGAGGGAGGATACACACCGGTAGGCGGGGGTGCGCTAGCAAGTTGAACGTCCTCAGCATCGAATATAAATAGCATCTCGACGTTCGTTCGAGCTCTTGCTTCTACCTCTCTCTCTCTCTCTCTCTCTCTCTGTGTCTCTTTCTCTGTCTCTCTCTCTCTCTCTCTCTATTTTTCTCCTCTTCGTCTTCCTTCCTCGCTCCTTTCTCCACCTCCATCTCGAACCGTCTTACCTTGATGTAACGTCGTTGGTTCGAACGACCAACGCCTTCCTTAACGTTTTCTCGCGTACAATAATATATATATATATATATATATATATATATATATATATATATATATATATATATATGCGTCTGTTTTAATTAAAATATACGAAATAAGCTTTCCCTCCACCCATTCCATCATTCCATCCGTTACTCTCCCAAAGCCAAAACCCATCCAACCACCCCACCACCCCCATTCTTCTTTCCCCCTTTACCGAGCAATTTTATCGAACGACGATGATCGAATGATTTTATTCAACGACGATTGATTCGTCTGTCGTCGATGGTCGATTGGACCGTCGTTTCGTCTGACAAACGTCGAATTAGAATCTGTAAATGTCTCTACTACGATGGCCGAGGGTTCAATTTCGATATTTAGAACGGGTATAACAAATTCGAATTGACGATTTTAATATCAACGACCTACGAAGGGTAAAACACGCTTGTGATAACGTTTAATATTTGACGTGTCACGGGTCGCGTTTGATTTGTAAAGGTTTCTTTTAGAACTTTCTTTCTTTTTTCGGAACGCGGATATCGATAACACGCGGAACTCGTCCCGGTCGGAGTTAAAAAGGAAATATATAAGAGTCGTATGTAAGTGTCGTGAGAAAGAGAGAGAGAGAGAGAGAGAGAGAGAGAGAGAGAGAGAGGAAGGAAAAAAATTGTGGCGATGTGAGATATGGTAATGTATTCGTGCCGTTTGTTCGTTTGTTTTTTTCACTTTTTTTTTTATTATTATTCGCAATTTCGTTTCATATCTCAATTCCTTTGTTCGCTCACCAAAGATATATATACATATACGTGTTAGTGTGAGAGTGTGTGTTAGGTCGTCAAGGATGAAATTTGTAGTTAATAATGTCTAATTACCTTTATTTTTTTTTTTCCTACAAATTTCATCCCTGATGACGACCTAACATATACAATATATATATATATATATTTTTTTTTTCTCTTTTTTTTTTGTATTATTATCCGGATATAATTATTTCAGATAAATCATGTTGACTTGAAAACTGGGCTCTGAGAAATGGAATGAAAGGAGAAAAAGAAAAGAAAAAACAAATGAATGATAATTCAAATGAAGATTCATCGGTTTCAGGGTCGATTCGATTCGATTCGATTCGATTCGATTCGATTCGATTCGATTCGATTCATTTCAAAGCACGAAACGTGATGTCCTTTCGATCGAGTCCGTCTTACTACGAGAAACTTTAACGAAACTGCGTTTGAAACTTGACGATTACGCGTTTCATTAGTGCATCCGTATTCTCCGTGGTGGCCTTAGATGGTCCAATGCTTGGTTGGGGGGAGGAGGGAGGGTCTAATGATCCATCCCTACTCAGGGGGATACATCTCGTACGGTTTAGACTCGGCTTTGTAAGCGGCGAGGGAAAACACGTGTTCGTTAACCGAAGCTTCCCCACCCCTCCACCTCCACCCCTCCACTTCCACCCCTCCATCCTCACCCCCGTTAAGATCGCTTCGCTTCGTCGCGATTTTATGGGAGGGTGGAAGAAGTGATACGCAGAAACCGGAGGAACGTTCGAATCTTAATGAGATGCGTGTTCCATCATTTCCCCTTAATTGAGAAAAAGAATTTTGATGGATTATGATCTATGGCTTGCGATATCTACATTACTTTTGTTATTGAACGCATTGTTGCGCTTATTCTGTTATCGTCGTTGTTGTCGTTGTCCTTTTTTTTCTTTTTTTTTTTTTTTTGATATTAAACGTTCAAACGATGTGTCATTGATCATGAGAACGAATTTACGTGAAATATATTTTTCATCTTAAAACGATATATACTTTGATATTCAACGAATTCTTCACACGCGCATGTGACGTCTCGTTCTATTATTATCATTATTATTATTATTATTATTATTATTATTATTATTGTTATCAAATATTAAATGATTAGATGATATATCATTGATTATCAGGAGAAATTCAGATTGAATATATTTTTTCATCTTAAATTATAATTCGATGTGGTACAAATTGTTCAGGGGCGCGAACAGGGCCATATATCATTATATTATATTATCAATATCGGACGTTGAATGTTCGAACGATATCACCGATTGAGAGGCCAAAATTGAATTGAAATATATTTGATCCTGAATGATACTTCGATATTGAAGAAATTGTTCGCGCCGCGTCTAATGAGACGTCTAATTTTATTATTATTATTATTATTATTATTAATATTAATATTAGATATTAGATATTAGATATTAAACGACGTCACATTGATTTACCGAACAAATTACGATGAAATATATTCGATCTGAAATGATACGTTCCTTTATATCGAACAAATTGTTAACGTGTACGCGCGCGAGACCTATATAGTCTCATACATTATTCATTGATAAATCTCTCTCACTCTCTCTCCCCCTCTCTCTCTCTCTCTCTCTCTGTATGATTGTAGAACGTGAATTACACGAAGAAAAAATTAAGAAAGAACGATCGAACGTAGTATTTGATGTTGATTTTAAGAAAAACAAAACAAAAATAGATGAGTTAAATGCGAAAGATGTAGAAGCTAATTTATATCGTGAAGCACAAAAGAGAGAGAGAGAGAGAGAGAGAGAGAGGGAGAGAGAGAGAGATATCGGTGGTTCCGCATCATTGATGAAGTTTCGCGAAGCGCGGCCGACTTAAACCGCACCGCCATCACCGACTCGACGAATTATCGCCGCGAAAGCGGAAGCAGCTTGTCTGGTATGCCAAAATCGATAGAGAGAACGGGAACCTTCCCTTCTTCGAGCAAGGCACCCTCCTCCTTTTCCTCCTCCTCCTCCTCATCCTCCTCCTCCTCCTCCTCCTCCTCCTCTTCCTCCGTACACCCTTACTCTCCTCAGCCAGTAATCTACCATGGAAATTTGTTCGACGTGCGTGTGCGAGCGAGACAAAACGGCGATGAAGTAGCTGAAGGAAGGAAGGATGGAAGGAAGGAAGTGTGAGAGAGAGACAGAGAGAGAGTAGAGGGGTGGTGGAAGAGGGAAAGAGAGAGAGAGAGAGAGGAAGGTAAGAACGAACGAACGAACGAACGAACGAACGAACGAGGAGTGAGAGGGAAGGGAAGAAGCGCGTTTACTTTGACGTAAATTCCTCGTTTAAGAATCGAGACTCTAGACGGAGAGAGATAGATAGATAGATAGATAGATAGAGATAGAGATAAAGAGAGAGAGAGAGAGAGAGGAGGAATCTTGACTTACGCGAGTGGGCGTGTATATAACCTTCCGACGTTTGGATTTAGAAACGCGTTCTAGTTAAAAGAAAAAAAAAAGAAAGAAAGAAAGAAAGAAAGAAAAACAAGCCGAAGAAAAAGGTCGATTTGTCTATAATAATGAACTATACCAGGTCTCTCTCTCTCTCTCTCTCTCTCTCTCTCTCTCTCTCTCATTCACTTTGACACGATGAAATACGACGAGACGAAATGAGAGATTGTAATAAAGAAAAGTAGGATTTATTATCTTAGACCGGGGGTATCGTCGCCATCTTTGCGCCCATCTTTTATCGAGTAGAAGAAGAAGAAGAAGAAAAAGAAGAAGAAGATGGTTATCAAACAAACTTTCGTACGGTTCGTCCTTTCGTCGAAGATACTTTCCATCGGAGCATGTCCCGATCAGACAGAGAGAGAGAGAGAGAGAGAGAGAGAGAGAGAGAGAGAGAGAGAGAGAGAGAGAGAGAGAGAGAGAGAGAGAGAAAGAGAAAGAGAATAAAGAGTTAGTCGTATCGGAGAGATTATTAGCCTCTCTTCTTGGTGCAGCAGCCGGTGCAGCAGCAGCAGCAGCAGCAGCAGCAGCAGCAGCCGCCACTCGAGACTGGAGCCAAGAAAGAGAAGCGGCAACAGAGCGGCACCTTGACCCCGAGTCTCCACCTCTTCTTCTTTTCTCTCTCTCTCTCTCTCTCTCTCTCTCTCTCTTTCTCTTTTATCCATCCTTTCGGTCGATGAGCGAATAAGGAGGCAAGATAGAAGCAAATAAGCCGAAAGGGCTTCTGTCTCTTTCTCTTCTTTCTTCATCTAAGTATCTATCTATCTTTATCTCTCTCTCTCTCTCTCTCTCTCTCTCTCTCTCTCTATCTCTATCTATCTATCTATCTCTCTCTCTCTCTCTCCCTCTCTCTCTCTCTCTCTCTCTCTCTCTCTCTCTCTCTCGAAGTATCTTCGTCGATAGAAAAAGGAAGAGAAATCGTTCGAGGAAGGTGAGAAACGCCATTCTCATCCTCCTCCTCCTCCTCCCCCTCACCCTCATCCTCCTCCACCTCCTCCTTCTCCTTCTCTTAGTCCTCCATCTTGGACCGTTTCAATTCTTCCGTTTCCAAAGGTATAGGGCCCCGAACGGGCGTAGGGGCTGCGAGAAAAGGAGAGAGAGAGAGAGAGAGAGAGAGAGAGAGAGAGAGAGAGAGAGAGAGAGAGAATGATAGGGAGAGAAAAAGAGAGGGCACGTGGTACGGGACAGAACGAAGATAGATTCTCTATTCCCTTTTTCTTCTTTTTCATCTTCTTCTTCTTCTTCTTCTTCTTCTTCTTCTTCTTCTTCTTCTTCCTCTACCACTTCAACTTCATTCTATTTCTCTTTATCTCCTTTTTCTCTCGGTCTCTCTTTGATTCGACCCCGCCTCGCTTTGCCGGCAAGCGTTACGGTTCGTGGTTCTCAACTTGGGGAATTAGAACGCGAGCCTATATTTAACCTTATATATTATATAAAATTTATAACGCGCGTGTGTGTGTGTGTGTGTGTGTGTGTTTGTGTGTGTGTATAGAAAGTACCCGTTCATTTTTTACTTCCTCTTACGATTTCGTAATTACCCGAGGAGTAAAAAAAAGAATGTCATAATTTTACTATTAAGAGAAGGGGAATGAAATTTTTAAAGGTAGATGAAAGGAGAAGAAGACAAAGAAAAATAAAAATAAAGAAGAAGAAGAAGAAGAATAGAAAAGTGTTCGATGAGTATAAAAAAGTATAGTGATGTTTGATCAGAAGGAAGACGAACACACACACACACACACACACGCACGCACACGCACACGCACACGCACGCACATATATATCTACTAATTGACGAATCAACCTCGAAATCTGAGGACGACACTGGGCGACATTATTGGGTCTGAGCTTGCGTGTACATAGCACGAAGCCATCGCGACTATCGCACCAGGACTACGGGCTTGGTATGGCAAGAAAAGGGAGAAGAAAGGCAGAGAGAAAGAGAGAGAGAGAGAGAGAGAGAGAGAGAAAGAGAGAGAACGCGACGATAGTAGTAGGGGACGTCGGTTCAGCTGCATTAATTAAACTAGCGGAGGACAATGAGCCTGTCTGCCGGCTCGCTTGCCTCGCTGTGTAATTCACGCCTCTCATGGGAGAAGCGCCCTTCGACTTTGCTTTCCAGTTTGAACCTTCCTGCGGCCTTAATTACCCACGCCCTTTCCTCATCTCCCACTCTCTCCCTCTCCCCCTCTCTCTCTCTCTCTATCTATCTATCTATCTATCCCTATCTCTCTTTCTCTTTCTCTCTGTTATCCCTCTCCTACTCTCTACCTTCTTCTCTATCGCTGCTTTCTCATCCTCCTCCTCCTCCTCCTCCTCCTCCTCCTTCTCTCCTCTTTGTCTCTCTTACTTAGCCACACAAGTACCTACCTACCCACCTATCTACCCACCTATCTACCTACCTACCTACGCGGCACGATTATTAGGTTATCGATTATACTCGAACGGGGTAAATCGTCCTGAAGCTTTCGAGAACGATGGATAACTATTCTCGCGACCGTAATTTTCGTTATTATTTTAAAAAGGTATTCCCGATTCTTAATTCATGCATTTCGTGGAGTCTATGCTTGATCGGATTTTTCCTCTTCTTTTCTACTTTTTACCTTTATTATTATTATTATTATTATTATTATTATTATTCCCCATGCATCGGCAGCAGTAGCAGCAACAGTAGCTACAGTGAAGGCGCGGTAAACCCTTGACGCGTTTTTTAAGAAATCTAACGGAGGGACGATAAAAAGTAGTATCGTGCAAAAAAATGTAAATCGAATACTTCCATAACGAGAGTAAATCCCCTTCCCCCCACTCCCCGTTTATTACGAGAGGAGGGCAACGAAAACGAATAAAAAAAAAAAAATCGAAGAACGGGAGAGGAAAGAGTAGGGTGTGACAGGCGAACGTGGATGGTCGTAAAAAAAAAAAAAAAAAAAAAAACGAAAAACCAAAGAGAGAGGGGAAAAAAGAAAACAAAAATAAATGAACGAACAAATGAAAAGGCAAAAGTAAATGTTATTTACCGAGCGCGTGTGATATTTGTACGAGATTCGTCAGAGATCGAGACGGAGACGATCGTATCGTGGAAGGGTTATTTCCTAGACGGTATATAATATCTTCGTTCCTTCTCCTTCTCGTCGTTGTCGTCATCGTTGTCGGTGAAGCCTCTCTCTCTCTCTTTCTCTCTCTATATATATATATATATCTATCCCTATCTCTCTGACTGCGCTATGCTCGGTAAAGTCAGGCGAACGTTCGCAAATTGAAGACGCTAATTTACACACGGTTTCGCACTCACAGGGGGTTTCGAGTAAGCGGGTGCGCGCGCGCGCGCTACTGCATCCCCGTAGTCGTAGTAGCTCTAGCTTGCTACCACCATCGGCTTCTCTTCCTGGCTACTTGCTTCTAGTAGTAGAAGCTCTTCCTAGCTTACCGTAGGTAGCTGCTATCGACGCTATACTACTATTGCCACTGCCACTGCTACAACCATAGTCATAGCCATAGCCATAGCCATAGCCATAGCCATAGCCATAGCTACAGCTGCTTGCTGATACTTGCTGCTCCTCCTGCTGCTGTTGCTGCTGTTGCTGCTGCTGCTGCTGCTGCTGCTGTTGCTTATTAACTCGCGCGAGTTTGCCAGGCAAGCTTCAACGGCTAACAAGGTAAACAATGTTTGGCAATTATCTCGGTTAAATGATCCTCTGGAGATACGGCTGCCGCATCCAGAAGCAAGTAACGGAGCAACGGTAGCACTAGCGAGTGAGAGCGAGCGCGTGAGAGAGAGAGAGAGAGAGAGAGAGAGAGAGGGTGGGAGGGAGAGAGAGAGTAGGAGGAACCAACCCCTCATCCTCTCATACTACCCACTCCTACTACTACCTATTCCTCTTACTCCTTCGCAATCGTGTTTAGGACGATATTGATGACGTGGCATGCACTTCGCCTTCCACGAAGATGCTTCAAGACGATCTAACGATGCTCGGACATCTACGAACTATCTGGAATTCTCTGCCTTCTCATCAATCTTCTCTCTCTCTCTCTCTCTCTCTTTGTCTGTCTGTTTGTCTCTCTCTCTCTCTCTCTCTCTCTGTCTCGGAGTCATAATAGTGTATTTAAAATTAAATTATATACCGCTTTCGTGATATATATATATATATATATATATATATATATATATATCGTATACGATATATCGATACATACGATATATCGTAATTTCTAGATTTGTTTGTTCTTTCTTTCTGTCCCTTTTCTCGATTAAGAACGATAATGCGTACGAACGATCCGGACGAGTAGTGTCAATGGCCGTTCTTTGTCGAGACTCTTTCCCTTCTTCATTTTTATTTCTTTTCTTAACTTTGTTTCTTTTTCTTTTCATTTTTTTTTTTTTTTATTCGTACGCCAACACCAGAAGTGGAACGAACGTCGAAAAAACTTCTCTCTCTCTCTCTCTCTCTCTCTCTCTCTCTCTCTCTCTCTCTCTCTCTCTCTCTCTCTCTCTCTCGATAGAAGGGGGTGGTAAAAAAAAGGAGATGAGAAGAAAAAACCAAACCGGTTGCGTTGTCTCTTCTCGAGCAGAACCCCTTTTCTCTCTCTCTCTCTCTCTCTCTCTCTCTCTCTCTCTCTCTTTCTCTGACACACACACACACATACACACACAACACACAAATACACAGAGAGACATAAAAGCGAGGAAAGACGAACGGTTTCACGGTTGATCGAACGACACCACACGCCTCGACGACGAAGTAAATTCTGAAATGGAGAATGGAGGTTTTCGGTGTTACGCGCAAAGAGAAGACACACACACACACACACACACACACACACACAGATATGAGAGAGAAAGAGAGAGAGAGAGAGAGAGAGAGAGAGAGAGAGAAAGAGAAAGAGAGCTGTCGTCTTCGCATCCTTTATTTGCCATCGTGCAACTTTGGTATTTTCGTCGTAAACCGATATACGAACAGAAGGATAACGTTTCTTCGCGGATCGCGAGAAGTGACAGAGACGGGATATTACGTGTACCTAGTATCTTATGTTCCTCCTAAGTAATATAGTAGTAGTAGTAGTAGTAGGAACGGTGTAGTAGGAACGTTGTTCTCCTATGATCAGCTGTTCCTCACCGTACACGAGTAATAAAGAAGCTCGAAAGAATCGATCTCGCGTCTCGATGGAAATCGATCGACCGGATACCGTGTCTCGACCTACAACCCCCACTGACCCCTCCCATCCCACCCACTCTGGCCCTTTTCTCCGACCAACCGGACTCTTATTTCTTTCTTTTTTTCTTTTTCTTTCTTTTTTGTTTTTTCGTCTCTCGTTCCCAAAAAAACCATCCTTTAGGCGATCGAACTCGTCGCGTCGTCTTTTCTTCGCTTGTGTTTTTTTTTTCCCCCGACTTTTTTTCGATCTCTTTAATGCAAAAAGAGAGGGGGAGAGCGAGAGAGAGAGAGAGAGAGAGAGAGAGGGGAGGGGGGTATCCCTTTATACCTCGAACTATGTCGAAAAATTTATACATCGTTCGATCTTCGTTATCAATTCGTTTGGATCGGTTCGATATCCATAAGCCTCGATATATTATGTAATTTGCTTTTGCTGGAAAAAGAACGTTATTTTCGCGAACGAGAACGGACTTTTCTACGCGGTAGAAAATTCATGAAGAATGAAAAATTAAAATTAAATTAAATTGATTCGATGCAGATTGGTGATATATCCCTTGATCCCGCGAAACTCGTTCGACGTCCATTAGCTTCGATATATTTGTAATTTGCTTTTGCGGGAAAAAAAGAAAACGTTATTTTCGCGAACGAGAACGATCTTTTCTACGCGGTTGAAAATTAATGAAGAATTAAAAATTAAAATAAAATTAAATTGATTCGATGCATGAGGGAGATATATTTTTAATTTTCTTTCGCGGGGTTATATATATATATATATATATATATATATATATATATATATATATATAAAAATTAAAATATTTAATACTTGACGATCGAATTCTTTCTCCCTACGAATTCTATAGAAATCTTTATCGTGGAGGAGTAATTCTCGCGATGAGGCATAAACGGTTCCCTCTCGTTTTCCATGAAATTTAATGCTTCCTAACGCTCTTTCCCTCGATTCGCGAAAGCAGCAACCTGACGATGGCGATGGTGCTCCTTCCTCCCTCCCCCCTCCCCCCCCCCTCCCTCTCTCTGTCTTTCTCTATACCTACCTATCCATCTATCTCTTTCCTTATTCTCGAGAAGTATTCAATTATTGACTTCAATTCAGAGCCGAGCCATTAGCATAACCTTTGAATAATTCATGACCGAACGGTTAATTCAGCAGTATGTAAATTAATCCCTCTAATTGCGAGCGACAATGTACGAAGTAGTTGCGGCCGATTTTATGTACATATTTCGAGTTTATTTTAGAAAAGAAGACGAGAGAATGAGACTGAAAGAGAGAGAGAGAGAGAGATTCTCGAGTATCGTTTAGGACGTAGAGAAAAAGTGTGTAATGGGAAAGAAACAAACAAACAAACAAAAAAAAAAAGAAAAGAAAAAAAGAATTAGGAAAAAATTATTGAAAAGAAAACTCGGTATATGCATACAAACGCCCGCGCGAGCGCGTACACATAGAAAAAGAGAGAGAGAGAGAGAGAGAGAGAGAGACGATCCGTTAAGCACATCTCACAACCTTCGCGAAATTAATTTACAAATAATTATGGCGCGCGACCGACAACGGGCTCGTAGAAACGAAATGACGTGCTTCGTTAAGCGGCAAGTTATCTCGACGATTTAATTACGAGCAGATGGGGGTAGGCAGCGCGTTTAGGAATTACGCCGTTGGGGCGGGAAGAGCAGCTCGGAACGAGTAAACCGAGAGAAAGAGAAAAAGAGAGAGAGAGAGAGAGAGAGAGAGAGAGAGAGAGAGGCACGTTTTCATTATTTCTTTTCCTTCTATTTGTTGTTTCTTCTTCCTCATCTTCCTTTTTTTCTTCTTCTTCTCCTTCTCCTCCTCCTCCTCCTCCTCCTCCTTTCCCATTTTCTTTTCTCTTCGTCCTTTTCTCTTCTTCTTTTCGTTCCTTCCTTCTTCCTCCTCTCCTTCCTTCCATCCTCTTTCTTGCAATTTCGCTCGGAGCGAGCCGCCCCCACTATTTTCGAGTAGCGTAGATACACACGCGCACACGCACACGCACACGCACACCGTCGTACGTTCGCGTTTCACGGCGAAACGAGCATCAACCTTGGGCTGGAGGGTGAGTGGGAGTTTGGGGGGGGCGGGTGGTGGGGGTGGGGGATTGAAGCGGAAGAGTGATAGATGATAGGTGGTGGGTAACGATGGTAAACTCCCGAGAAGCAGGGTGCCGGTTGGGGAAACGGGGAAACGGGAAAATGAGGAGAGGGAGAGGGAGAGGGAGAGGGAGAGGGGAAAAGACTCGAGGCGAAGAAAGGCAAACGATAAAATCAACGAGGACGTTGCGAAAGCGTCGCGCTAATTAATCCTTGGGTTACACTTAGCGAATCTTTTCAGTCGCGAAACTCATGCTTCAAAGTTTATTCATCGAGCGTGGAGTCGAAAGAAAGAAAACGTTAAAGAGTGAGAGAGAAAGAGAGAGAGAGAGAGAGAGAGGGGGGGGGGGGAAGAGCAAAAGCAAAAAGGGAGAGAAAAGATTAGAGGATATATCAGAGGAGAGATAGAAAGAGAGGAGAGAGAGAGGGGGTCTCTCGTACCTAACGCGAGAATGAAGAAGAAATCATTTCAACGTTCTAATTCTATCGAAGGCCAGGCTGCGTTATTTTTGAATGGGTACTGTAATTATCTACGCGTAAACTCACTTAGTTAGTTGGGTTTTCTAATCCTTTGGACTTTCGAGTAGGCTCGAAAGAGCGAGAAAGAGAGAGTGAGAGGGGGGGAGGGAGAAAGAGGGTTGAACGATGGCGGTTACCTCCTCCTCCTCCTCCTCCTCCTCCTCCTCATCTAGCCCGTCATCGTTACCTTTTCAACGTAAACCGACTGCTCCCTGATAGAAACGTCGACATCGTCATTATACGAATGTTGCGATCGAGAAGAGTGAGAGGGTAGAGAGAGAGAGAGAGAGGGGGGGGGAGAAATACGACGAAAAGGAACGAAAGAGAATTCAACGAACTTGTCTGTCTCTCTTTCATTCATTCTTTCACTCTTTCTTTTTTTCCTTCATTCTTTCATTCTTTTCTTTTACTTTTTTTTTTTTTTTTTTTTCTATTTATTTTCTCGGCGACCCTCGGCTTTCCTCGCTTCGCTTCGCCGCTAATTGAAGAGCTCGTCGTTGCCATCGTCCTCGTCCTCGTCCTCGTCCTCGTCCTCGTCCTCGTCCTCGTCCTCGTCCTCGTCCTCGTCCACGGCGTTCATCCTCGTCGTTCATCCCCTCGTCGTACTCTCCTCGTCATAACCGTACTTGTCGTAGCCGTTTGTGCCACCTTGTAAGTCCTATTACCTTCTCTCGCGAAATTGCAATTAAGAGAGAGAAAGAAAGAGAGAGAGAGAGAGAGAGAGAGAGAAATAGAAAATATAAAGACGAACGAGTAAGTTCCTACAATTTGTTCAAAGAGATAGAATAAACGGATAGAAAGATAGAGATAGAGATAAAGAGAAAGAGAGAGAGAGAGAGAGAGAGAGAGAGAGAGGAATAAAAAGGCAAACGGCGTATACGTAGTAGCACTCGAAAAAAAAGGGATACACTCATAGTTTCATCCTCTCCTATTTAATTACTCTCTTTCTCTTTTCCTCTTTATCATTATCATCATCATCATCGTCGTCGTAATCGTAGTCGTCGTCGTCGTCGTCGTCGTCGTCGTTGTTTGAAATACTAAAAGTTATTTTTTCCGTTTAAAACGAGGATCTGTTACGACCAACCTAGCATAATGTTAAACGTGCTGCGAAATCTCTTTCTATCTCTCTCTCTCTCTCTCTCTCTCTCTCTCTCTCTCTCTCTCTCTTTCTATCTCTCTTTTTCTCTCTCTCTCTCTCTTTTTCGCTGAAAGTACTCTCGAAAAAGTGCCTGTACCAACGCTTTTCACTGGCTTTACCCTACCGTGTGGCTTTTCCTACTTTCTTTCTTTATCCCTCTCTCTCTCTCTCTCTCTCTCTCTCTATTTCTCTCTCTATCTATCTATCTCTTTCTTTCTTTCCTTCTTTCTCCGTATATTCCCATTTATAAATCGTGCGCTCAGACCTTTCCATTTCCTTACGCTTTCTCGCCCACGTAGTATCGTACCGTGCTTCTTTCGTACCCTTTTTGCTCTTTCTTTTTTTGTCTACTTCTAAAAAAAAATATATATATATATATATATGCATACATATTTATTTATTTATTTATTTATTTGATCGTAGAGCAACCCTTTCATCCAAAGAATATCAATAAAAATTCGTCGTCCTCCTTTCATTTGAATTCGCGATACTTTTGCTCCATTTACCCTAATTATACCAATGTTTTGCAGCTCTATCTGTGTTATTAGCTGTTTGTATTTAAAAAAAGAAAAAAAAAGAAGAACGAAAACAAAAAATTATTGCAATAATGATAATTAAAAATATATATATATATATATAAGTGAAAAGAAGATGTATCTGTCAAATACGAATTTAGAATTCTAAAAGAAATATCTATTACGTGCATCTATTCGCGAGGACGCGAAAACGTTTTATTTTTCTTTTTATTTTCTCTCTCTCTCTCTCTCTCTCTCTCTCTCTCTCTCTCTCTCTCTCTCTCTCTCTCTCTCTCTCTCTGTCTCTCTGTGTACTTCATTTCTACTAATTAACGCGTTAATTTATCTCATTCGACACACGACGCGGTGTCTCCTATCAGGAAACGTCATCGCGAGTGTGTTTCTCTCTGTTAAAAAAAAAAAAAAAAAAAAAAAGGTAAGTACGTACGTACGTACGTACGTCACAAACCGACCATTCGTGTTTTGACAAACAAAACGAAACGAAAGAAGGAGAAAGAGGGAACGAGAAGGAGGAGGAATACACAAAAAAAGAAAGAAAAAAAAAAAATAGAAAAAAGAAATTTCTCGCGAAAAGATCGTGTCGATTATTTTCCCTACTTCTCTTCTGTTTCTCTATCTCTCTCCCCCCATCCTTTTCTCCCTCCCTCCCTCTCTCTCTCTCTCTCTCTCGCTCTCTCTTTTATTTTCTTTTTAACTTCACACACTTTAAACAAGGCGACGGAAATTAATTACTGTCGTGCATATCCAACTATGCGAATGAACGCGCGCGCATCAACGACGAGGCCTCTTTCCTTTTTTTCTTTTTTCTTCTTTTTTTTTTTTTCTCTCTCATTGGGTGCACCGACGGAAATGAAGGCGAAGGGACGTGCGAGCACTCCTCTCCCTCTTTCTCTCTCCCTCTCTACTCTTTCTCTCTCTTTTTCTCTTTCTGTCGACGACGACGACGACGACGACGACGACGACGACGAAGAGGTGGAGCTTTTTACATGATCCTTCGCGAAATGGACCAGAAAAATATCGGAGAAGAGAAAAGCACTTCAGTTTATGCGGATATGAATGCTTAATAAGCTTTCTTTCCCAACTTTCACGCTTTATTACCAAAATGTTTCCTCAAAAAACGTACGCATACATACTACTTTCATACACGCACACGCAAGTCTCTCGTTGAAGAAAAAAAAAGGTTCCCATTTGTATCCTTCACTCATACCTCGTATTATCATCTTCGGATTCATTTATCGAATCTAGTATATTCGTCTCGTTAAACATTAACAATAACAACGCGATAAATGATGGATGACGAAGATGATAATGATGATGACGATGATGATGAAAGATAATGATGATGATACTGACGACGACGACGACGACGACATGATAATGACGATAATGATGATGATGATGATGATGATGATGACGACTAAGTCTATGATCTTCATCGTTGCAAGAAAATACGTGAGAATTACGATACATAATCCGCGTTTAATTACAATCGTCGTTATAGATACACGCACACATGCACATACACATAAACACACGTACACACACATATGTACCTACTACTTACCTTTCACCCATTACGAGTGTTAACGTTAACGACCATGTAGAGATGGATAAATTAGCCGAGCCGATCCGATCCGATCCGAGCCGAGCCGAGCCGAGCCGAGCCGAGCCGAGTCGAGTCGAGCCGAGTCGAGCAAAGCCGAGCGCGTGGAAAGCGGAAAATATTACGTAAAATTGATTATTACCACGATCCATCCATCCATCCATCCATCCATCCATCCATCCATCCATGTTTAAGAGTAATACTAACATAAAATTTATTAAGAGGCTCTCCTTCTCGAAGAGTGTCCTTATATCTTACGGTTCTCTCGAAAAAGTCGTCGTCGTCATTGTCGTCGTCGTCGTCGTCGTCCCCCCTCCTATCTTCCCCCTCCCCTATCACCATGTCCCCTAGTGACTTTTATGCGAGCCATTAAGAATTTTAATCGTTGCTTTCACGACCCGTTAAGATCCGGTTTATTATCGGAGGTTTATCCAAAGCGCCGGGAAAGTAAAACGGTCCCCTTCCCCCCACCTCATTCCCGTCCCCCCGTGCCCGGTCGTACTTTTGCCTCGCAAATCGCCGCCCGACGACGGCTTGGATTTAACGATCACTTTCGTTTTAGGTGAAACGTTACGTTTTATATATATCTCCTATAATATAATACGTGTATCATGTACATCCGTAGATACGAATGCACAAGATTTTATATATATATATATATATGTGCGTACGTGTAGTGTGCGCACGTATGTAGGGAGTATATGAGTATGTACGTGTGAGAAGTAATGCGATATCATAAATGAATTCTTATCTCTCTTTCTCTCTCTCTCTCTCGTTTTCTCTCTAGGTCATCTCTCTCTCATTCTTACGAAAGAATGAAATACAAGAAATGTGTATGCGCGTGGATGTGTATGTATATGCGTACATACACGCACGCTCGCACGCACGTACGCACGCACACACATATTAAAAAAAAAAAAAAAAAAAAGAAATATGAAAAAGAAAAAAAGAAAAAGGAAAGAAAGAAATCTCTGGAAGGCCGGTCGACCATGAAATCGCGACAGATAGATCAGCGTGGCATGAAATCGAGATGCGAGATCATCGGTAAGAAACGTACGATGAGTCGACAAAGATACTCCAGAGATGAATGGTTATACGTCGGAGAATAAGAATAAGTCGAGGATGAGAAGGAGGAGGAGGAGGAAGAAGACGAAGAAGAAGAAAGAGAGGAATATGTTTAAAAAAAAAAAAGAAAAAAAGGAGGAGGAATAGAAAAAAGAAAAAGAAGGGAACAAAGAAAGAAGAAGAGAGCACGCACGAGGAACGATTCTTCGTAACGAGCTTCTCCTTCTCGACGTAGACGGAAATTGATTTCGCATAAATGCATACGAATTGCACTTCTTTCTGACCTCCTCCTCCTCCTCCTCCTCCTCCTCCTCCTCCTCCTTCACCTCCCTTCCCCCTATTCTTCACGTTTCCTTACTCTCTCTCTCTCTCTCTCTCTCTCTCTCTCTCTCTCTCTCTCTCTCTCTCTCTCTCTCTCTCTCTCTCTCTCCTCGTCTCTGACCTTTCAGAAATATCAATCTTAACGGGACTTCCGGTTGACAAGAAATAGGTATAAAGAAATCTTTCATGAAAAGAGCGCACACACAAGTACACATGTGCGTGCGTGTGTGCTCGTGTTTATGTCATGTGCGCGCGCGCGTCTTCTTCGACATGATTACGTTTCTCGTTCTAAATAACGCGCGTTTGAAGTAACAAAGAAAAAAAAAAAAGAAAGAAAGAACCAGGCCTGAATTATCGAAGATCGGTTCGAATTATAATAAAATATCGAACTTTCGTGTTAATGGGGGGGGGGGGAACATTTAAGACCGTCATACTAGAATTATATAGTATCAATTAATACCGTTATATAACTTTGAGATTATTGCTGGTTAAATATCTAACATATAAGAAAACAAACAGAAATATATATATATATATATATATATATATATATATATATATATATACATATATGTATACGGATATTTTTGAAATTTCTTTTTCCAACATTGCGAATAGAAAAGCAAGGATATAATATGTACGTGTAAGACGAATAGTGATGCGACAGCGTAGATAAGGATGGTGTAGAGTTAGAAGGTGTTCGTGTCGTTCGTGCAAGAGAGAAACCGACCTCCCCTCCCCTCATCCCCACCAATAAGAATCGCTAAGGGCACGTAGAGGTATATATACATACATACATACATACATACATACATACATACGTACATACATATATATGAGTGCGTGTGTACGCGTTATATAGGAGAATTGCGCGAGCGCGCATGGTGCCCCGTTCCCGTCGTACGCTTGTACGTGTTATGCCGTGCGGTACGGTCCAACGTAGGGACAAGGGAGGCGATATATAATGTTCCGCGATATTAAACGGGACGCATTCCACCGAAGCCACCCT
The DNA here is from genome assembly GCA_918808275.2 of Dolichovespula sylvestris. NCBI lineage: Eukaryota > Metazoa > Arthropoda > Insecta > Hymenoptera > Vespidae > Dolichovespula > Dolichovespula sylvestris. The sequence continues at coordinate 24,549,187 of OU964961.1, read as the reverse complement.
CTGGTCTCTGCTATGAATGCTTCTACGACCCCCGTCTCCTGCTACCCCCATTCCCACCGTTTCCAACTCCGACCTTCTCTATCCACCCCCAAAATTCTACAGTACGAGGACGTGAACGAAGAGAGACAGAGACACACATACACACACAGAAAGAGATAGAGAGAGAGAGAGTGAGAGAGAGAGAGAGGGAAATGTAGAGAGGAAGAGAACGAAGCTGGCCTACTCGACCAACAGAGAGCCACCCCGAAATGGTTATACGGCAAATTTACAGCTTAGCTCTAGTGGCACCACCACCACCACCACCACCACCATCACCACTACTACTACTACAACTACCAACACCAACACCAACGGTACTACTACCACCGTTAACGATACTACCATCACCAATACAACACCACCGTCATCGTAACCCTACGAACACACCATTTACTCCATCCAAGAATAGAGGTGGTGAGAGTAGTAGACCGTTGGAGTGGCGTGAGGTTTTCGGTTGAGGATAGTATAGGTGGAATCCAGAGCGCGGATATGTGTCCGTCGTACAACAGTTTAGTTTCTCTGCAGGATAAAGCGACGACAAACATACGTTTTGTGAACTTGGATTGAGCTAATGGAAATGCCATAACGTCGGTTCGACTATGAGATAGTTATATAAGTACGTACGTTGTATGGCTTAAAATAACGAATCAAGTATTATATCGGCTTTAATCGTTATTCCATAGAGAATCGTCCTTCGATATCAATTTTCATCGTCATCATTTCGTACGTTCTCGTTCATAAAATCGCGTTGCTCTCGTCGAGATTTATTATAATCTGAAACGTGAGAACGATCAAAGTGAAAGAGAGCAAGAGAGAGAAAATGAAAACGATCGTATAACGGGAGAAAGAATTTAACGTCGTAGAAAAATGAAAGGATAAGGAAAAATGTCTGCCGAAGGACGAAGTTTCGTCGGTAACGAAGAAAAGTAGAGGTAGGAGTAGTCGCAGCAGCAGTAGCAGCAGTAGCAGTAGCAATAGCAGTAGCAAAACGAACCAGCGTTAACGTGCGATGGCGATGGTGGTGATGGTGATGGTGGTGGTAGATGGTGGTGGTAGTGGTGTGGTGGTGGTGGTGGTGGTGGTGGTGGTGGTGGTGGATGGTTCAAGCGTAGCCGCATTTCCATGCTAGATAGGAGAAGATAGTATAAGGGTAGAGAGATAGCCGGGAGCGTAATATCGGCGAGTGGGCAGGTCATGCTTGCAGAGAAAAGGACGTCGCTTGGGTCTCTCACGGTCGCCCCGGAGGAGTCGCGGTCTCCCGTGACATTCCAAAATGCCCATCCTCTCTTGACCAACCTGTCTCTTCACCCTCCTCTCCTCCCCTCTCCTCTCCTTCTCCTTCTCCTTCTCCTTCTCCACCTTCTCCTCCTCTTCCATCTTCCTCCACCTCTCAGTGTCCACTCCCTGTTCAAACAGCTTCTCTCTCCCCACCTCCCCCCCCTTTCTCCCTCTCTCTCTCTCTCTCTCTCTATCTCTATCTCTATCTCTGCCGTGTTCTGGTTCTCCCTCTCAGACCTTAGCAAGGCAACGGGGGTGTGGATGCACCCTATCACGGCCTGCCCTGGCCATTTCCCATCCTTCATCCGTACATTTCCATCCCCCTCGACCACCTCGTGCGCCGAATGCAACCATGCGTCATCCGCCATGATCTATGCATCCTGCCGTCCTGGCATTGCGCGTACCGTCCACCACCCCACACAACTACACCGGCTTATACGCACACCGATATGTGCGTGTCTGTGTATACCACGGAATACCAGCGCTTCTACTATCTCTTCGTTTTCTGCACACGTGTACGCATCATCCCTATCTCTCTCTCTCTCTCTCTCTCTTTCTCTCTTTCTCTCTGTGTTTCGCTCTGTAGTTCTCTGACAAGGTTCACTAATACAACAGCACATACGTGCATACTCCGCGAAGCTTACCTTCCGGTGTCTCTATTAAAGCTTCGCGCGTTTTCCGAGCTTTCGGTATTACTGTCGTACTGATGTTGAAAGATCGTACCACCACTACTACTACTACTACTGTTACTGCTACTTGAGAAAGAGAGAGAGAGAGAGAGAGAGAGAGAGAGAGAGAGAGAGAGAGAGAGAGAGAAACGCATACTTCTGACTCTGTCAAATTCTCCGAAAATGATTCTGCGAAGATCGACGCGTCGTTACTTTTATAAATTCGATTGGAAAGTAATAGTCAGGTTGCTCAGTAGTATATCGTCAACTTTCTCGACGATAATTACGATCGATAAATTTGAGAAACGTTTATTCCTTTGCGTTTAACGAAATAAAAAATGAAAGGAAAGAAAAGGAAAAAGGAAGAAAAGTTTCGCGCACTTTGGATTACGATCGAAGTGTCGGATCGAAACCAATATCAATAACATTTTACTAATATCGTCGTATCGAAGTTATTACAATATTCGAGTTATCGGTTTAAAACTTCATATGTATATATATGTATGTATGCATGCATGTATGCATATGAGTGACGCGATGCGACCAGGAAGGTATAAACGTGTTCATACCGACAAATGATTATAGGATGGGTCGATCTGTTTTGGGCAAATGGTTGTTCGGTTCTCCGATAGAAATCGGGGCGGCGGGGCGGGGAGGGGGTCTGGGGGCGAGGGCCCCATGTGATATAGGTCCTCTCATATAATAGCTCGTAATCCATACAATATCGTTTACGGTAATGTGAGAGCACTTAATCATTCACGTTATTACGTCACGCCCAAGCATTCGCATCGTAATTGCCTCCGTACCGCCAATATTCCTCATTACCATAATAACAGTGCCGAACGAGATCGCCGTTGACGTCTATAACATTAATAATAGTAACTCTCTTTGTCACGGAAGTCAAGTACTCTCTACGTCACGACCCATTACCTGTCATTTCCTTTCGAATGTAACTTTGCCATGGAAAGGGGACTGAAAAAAGAAAAAAAGAGAGAGAAAAAAAAAGAGAAAAACGAAAAAAAAGGACGAACAAAAAATATTACCAAGTTCTTACGAGCATATCGCTAGGTGTATGCCATCGAAGTCACTCTCTCTCTCTCTCGCTCTCTCACACTTTGATTACCGTCGGATTAAAAAGAGGAAATAAATCTCTCTCTCTCTATCTATTTTTTTTTTTTTTTTATAAGCAAAGCGAAGAAAGGAACAACAAATACCGTTTTTGATTTGCAGTTAACGTCATTGGTTTCGATCAAACGGAATTAGCTCCGATGATCGTTGGAGCGAAATTACTCTTGCGTTATAAGGTGATAGGAGAAACGGAGAAAGGAATGGGGAAGGAGCTATGAAGAAGAAGACAAAAAAATAAATACATAAAAAAAAAAATAAAGAAGAAAAAAGAAAAGGAGGTAGAGAGAGAGAGAGAGAGAGAGAGAGAGGGAGGGAGGAAGAGAGGATGAGGAAGGAAGAAGTAGAGCCAATTGATGGCGTTTGACCATACCCTATCTCTCGCATCCCCTTTTGGTTATGGTTTGCCAAGACACGTAGTTTCTCTCACGGCTTTTCATCCGCTTTCCCTGGGGATTATTGCAAGAGGGACGTTTTCGAGGGATGTTCTCTGCTAGCTCGGCTCGCGTTGATACCCGGATACGGAAAGCTAGTTGACTAGGGTGAGAGAGAGAGAGAGAGAGGGGTGGGGGGAGGGAGAGGGAGAGGGAGATAGTGAGAGAAAGGTGGGGTGAGAGAGAGAGAGATGACGACGGGGACGATACACCAGGGGCTTAACATACACACTCCACCCCCGGTAGGCGGAGTGTACCGCCTACGAGCTACCCCCACCATTATACCACGCGGCACTGATACCAGCGATATCAGGCGAACACTTGTTGCTCGGCTGCTGGAGCCTCCCGTCCTTCACGTAACATCCCTCTTTCTCTATCTTTGTCTCTCTCTCTCTCTCTCTCTCTCTCTCTCTCTCTCCGTATTTTTATCTCCTTCTATCATCCGTTTCTCACTTTTCTTCCCGGACAAAACTTCTTCGCAGCTCATAAAAATATTTAACGATAAACACCGATGATAAAAGTGAACGATTTTATGTAGCTTTAAAGCGTACTCCTCGATCGCGATCACGTTCAGTTAATTTCTTTCCAGTGATCTTTATAAGTTCTCCGATTTATCGTTCCTAGTGGCCGGGGGTAGGCTGGGGTAGGGATAGGGATAGGGATAGAGAGTGGGAGGGAGAGGGGCGGAAGGGAGAGACCAATCTCACTTCTTCCTTTTCTTTCCAATTCTATTTTCTTTTTCCAGTTTTCGCTTCTTTTTTTTTCAGAAAATTGTAATCATTCATTCACTTGCGTTCGATCGTAATAGAGAGGGTTGGGTGTGTACGTACTAATTTGGGATATATATATATTATGTTCGATATTAATCTCGAACGGGATAACGAAGGAGAGATGACGTTGTTATTGCCATTACTTTAATTTGTATTAATATTATCGTCGTAATTTTTCTTTTCTTCTTTTGGGTGTTTTAAAAATGTTTTATCTAATTTTTTCTTCTCTTTCTCTCGTTTTTACAGGCAGTGCGGTGGCTGCAGCCGACACCATTTCCGCGCCGTGGACTCCCGCGAGTTCCGGGCCGCCGCCCGACGCCAACGGCTCCGGCTCGGATACGAAGAACCTCGACGTTGGCGAAATTAGCGATGTGAGTATTATTATTATTATTATTATTATTATTATTATTATTATTTTTATTATTATTTTTATTGTTATTATTATTATATTCACGGTGAATTTATTTCCAACGCCTTTGAAACGTTCCTTCGCCTTTATTTTAGATTCTAAAAACTTTTTATCTAGATCCTAGAACACAGAATATGTATATGTATTATATATACACCAACGTGAATTACGTAAAATCTTATGTATGCACGTATCGAGTATCGCGATATGTAGTAGAGATATATCCGAAGAAAAATGTTGTGGTTCTTGAGTAGGTTATTGTTGAAAAAAAAAAAAACGAGAAAAAAAGAGAAATGAAAACGATTGCTGATAAGGATCGACATTGGGTTATCTTCTTTTCTTTTCCTTTTTTTTTTTTCTTTTTTCTATTTCTTCCTTTTCTCGCGCATTCTTAACGATCCTTCGTAAATTAAAGGTTTTGTTAACGCTGACAAGAATGTTTCCGAGCGATATTAATTATGCTTTCTTCTATTTTTTCTTCTTTTTTCTTCTTTTTTCTTCTTTTTTTTTTTTTTTAATAATAATAAATTGATCACTCATTTGTTATATGTTATTTAAAAAATTATCGTGTTAATGATAACTTTTGTTTTTTCAAATATCTGAGCCTAAGAATCTTTCTCACGAATTTTTCTGACGATCGGAACAAGAAGAGGAACAAACAATAAAAAATAAAGAATAGTCGAAAAGTCAAGAAGTAGA
>OU964961.1:24518765-24531265 GCA_918808275.2 Dolichovespula sylvestris | reverse complement strand
ACGTCGTACGTGTATTATGATAACGCTTAAGTATTATTGGTATTCTATCGTTGGAATACGTTTCGTGATCGCTACCGTTGATCATTTTATATGTTTTATTAGAGTAGACGTAAGAATGGACGAGATAGTTTCATGTATATATGTGTATATACATAATATGTGTGTGTGTGTGTGTGTGTGTGTGTGTATCTATATAAAGTAACCAAAGGTTGAATCCCTTTTTTAGTCTAACAATAAGAACAAGCGAGCAGGTATTTTAATTAGCGCAACTACGTCGTTTCATATTTGGAAAAGCGAGAGAGAGAGAGAGAGAGAGAGAGAGAGAGAGACCGCTTTGGTGCTCTGCGAAGTAATGAATATTAATTCACGAACATTACCGAGCCTTTTACCCCGAAACCTCTTCATGCCAGCCAGGCCGTCGTGGCACCTTTTCGCCTTAAGAAGAATGGTAGAAAGAGTAAACAAGGAAGAAAGACAGACAGAGAGAGAGAGAGAGAGAGAGAGAGGGAGAGATGATGGGAAGAAAAATGAAAGAAAGAAAGAAAGAAAGAAAAGGACGGATGAATGGATAGGAAGTATAACGAAGGAAGGAAAAGGAGTCTCGCAAAGTTACAAGCTTTCTATCTTCTATCAAGGCAACCAACTTTCTCTCTCTCTCTCTCTCTCTCTCTCTCTCTCTCTATCTATCTATCTCTTTTTTTCTTTTCTTTATTTTTCCGAATTTTTTTCCTATTCCTTTTTCTTCCTCTTCCTTCCCCCATCCCCCCCCCCCTCCTCCCACCCCACTCCTTATCCTCTTCTTCTCGTTCTTCTTATTTTTCTTTTTCTTTTTATTTTGTATTTTTTTTTTTTTTTTTTATCGTACTCTGGTCTCTTCCTTTGAACCTAGCGACGGCGAGCGCTCAACGAAAAGCCAGGACCCTTTTACCAACGTCACCCTTTGCCTTGCGATATAACCTGCTAAAACGCTATCTCTTGTCTGTGAAAGGAGAAAATGGAAGAGAGGAGAGAGGGAAAGAGAGAGAGAGAGAGAGAGAGAGAGAGAGAGAGAGAGAGAAAGGAAGGAAGAAAGAAAACGAAGAACTTCCCCGGACGAGAATATCTTACGATCCGTGAAAATCTTCCAAGTAAAAACAACGAGAAAAAGAAAGAAAGAATGAAAGAAAGAGAAGAAAAAAAAAAGAAAGAAGAACCGCGGACTCGTAAGTCTTCGTTAACAAAAACGTTAAACGGACAAAAAAGGTTCGAATCGTTCGAAGGAAAATCTTTCTTTCTTTCTTTCTTTCTTTCTTTCCTTTTTTTTTCGTTTTCTATTTTCTCATTTTTCGATATCATCGAATCGGACATCTCTCTAATCTCATCTTAATCCGACAATTTGAAAGTCAATCGGGCAGGATTGTTTAGAAGAATAAAACGATGAGATCGATGAGAATAAGAAAATAGTAAAATAGACAAAAAAAAGAAAAAAAGAAAAGAAGAGAACAAAAAGAAAAGACGAAAGAAAAATGAATTGCGAGAACTATACGAGAGGACAGGAAACTCTCGATAGGTGGACGAGAGAGAATAATAATAACGACCTTACGCAAACTATGCGTTCACTCGAAAGATCGTTTCAAGGTTTACGGAAGGCGTATAATCCCCGTTTATCGTCCTCGTAAATCCGCGGATATACACTCGCCAAAGTTCGACCCGCGCGCCATGGCCCTTCTTCTCGGCGCCCGTTTACCGAAGGGAAACTCGACTCTGCCGCTTTAATCCCTTTTCGTTTTATGAGCGCTTTTTACGAGCCTACTTTCTCCCCTTTCTCTCTCTCTCTCTCTCTCTCTCTCTCGTTCACTCGTTCACTCGTTCACTCTTTCTCTTTCATCATACCCACTCCCACATCTCTCCACTTCTATACACGAACGATCTCTCATCGATAGATACTTTTCGAATGATACGAAGGATTTTACGATTGCTAACGCTTACAAATGTTATATGCCTGAGAAAGGTTCGAAAAGGTTAAGGAGATCGTTACCGTTACGATAATATCAATCGAGAAGGTGATTCTAATAGAAATTTCATTCGACTCTTCTACACGATTAACTTTCTTTCCTTTTTCATTTTCTTTCTTCTTCTTGGTTTTTGCTTTTTCTTTGGGATGGGGACGGGAAATATATCTACCAACTTTCTTTTACACGTTATACGGCCTTCATTAAATCGGCCAATAAGTAACGTGAGAATTTTCAATATTATTTTACACGGGTATGTAAATAATTAGATATCTATTTAATAATTTCTTTTTACTCCTTTTTTCGTTCTCTCTCTCTCTCTCTCTCTCTCTCTCTCTCTCTCTCTCTCTCACTTTTAATCAAAGATTTTCGTTGAAATTTAATCATCAATCTAACAACGCCAATATTATATCATTGCACGTAGTGAACGAAATTCGATACAATACCAATTTCAAAGGTACATTACGGTTTTGTTTGTTTGCATGTAAAATAATAATATTAATAATAATAATAATAATAATAATAATAATAATAATAATATAAAGAAAAAAGAAAAGAAATAAAGACATTATTTATCTATCAACTTCCTATGCCGGTAAACGAGATCGAAATATATATATATATATATATATATATATATATATATACACCGATAATTTGAAAGTCATATTATATTATATATATATAATAATAATAATAATATTTCATCGTGCGCTATGGTATTTGTTTACGTATAAAATACTGCGTTTTCCGGCATTGTTTATCGACCGACCTGAATACACATATAATAATACCAATCGAGTTTTATTTGGTAGAACGAATACGTAAGCGTCGTTTGCCGAATGAAATATTACAAATCCGATCGTCACGAGATATCCTTCCTTTATTTCGTTGTTTCCTAACAATTTTAATAAACTTTAAGTGTATGTGCAACGACGTTTATACGAGTACCCTCGTCCTCGTCGTCCTTTTCGTTATCATCGTCCTCGTCCTAGTCCTCGTTTAGCCTGAAACGAGAGCAGCAAGATCGACGAAATGGTAGATCGTAAAGGGAGCCGATTTGCGAGCCCAAGCCATTTCCGAAAGACGAATGATTTTTCTGTTCAGGAAATGGCATCGATTGGTATGTGTGTATATATATGTATGTATGTATGTATGTATGTATGTATGTATAGACACATGGATGTATACACGTACATACATAGGTACATAACTATATTTCGAAGTACCCGATCCGCAATAGCGATATTGAAAGACATTTACGATATTGTCATAGAAATTGCTAGGAGTTTCTTTTTCATCTCGAAAAATAAGTTCTCTCTTCGAAAGTTTTTTTCTTTCTCCTCTATCCCTCGAAAACACTTCGAAAAACTTCGAAACTTTATTATTTTATTATTGATAAATCGTGGAGGAGGAGGAGGAGGAGGAGGAGGATGGACGATCAAAAGGAACGATTCGAGGATACGAAGAGCATATTTCCCGGAATATTTTCTTTATATAAGAAGGAGCTAACCACAGAACCTACATACCTACGCATACGTGGAAAGAAAATGAGAGAGTGTGTGTGTGAGAGAGAGAGAGACAGACAGACAGACAGACAGATAGACATAATTCGACCCAATTTTGAATATCTCAAAGAAGGTTGAGAAGAAACGTGTATCTCTCCCCTATGATCAAACTCACTATTCGTGTTCGCCTTTACGAGTACATGGTCCTTTTAAAACGAATAGAAGACTTTCTCGTCTGTTCCTTTCGCGAAGGAGAGAAGATGGTGGAGGACGAGGAGGACGAGGAAAAGAAGGAGAACGATCGGAGGATGTCGGTGACGATGAGTTCGAGTGAAAGAAGTAAACCGTCGAGCAAGAGGGAGGGAGGGAAGGAAGGAAGGAAGGAAGGAAGGAAGGAAGGAAGGAAGGAAGGATGGAAAGAGGGAGGGTGGTAAGGTGGATGGATGGAGGGGAGAAACGGGGGGAGAGGGGACAGAGTTACGCGTTAGGAGGAGGTTCTAGCGAGGGACGTGAAAGACGAGAGAAACGTGAAAGTGCTAAAGTGTATGTGTAGATACCTATAACTGCGAGCGAGTTGGTCGTGCTGTTGGGAGACAGAGAAGGGAAGACGGAGGAGATCGTTGGAGAAAAAGAGATAGAGTGTGCGTGTGTGTGTGAGAGAGAGAGAGAGAGAGAGAGAGAGAGAACGGTAGAGATAGTTCGTCGGTGTAGTTGGTTGAAGTAAGAGAGAAATAGACAGAGAGAGAGGGAGAGGGAGAGGGAGAGAGAATGAGGGTTGCGTGTCGAGGGCTTGCAATGCCCCTTTTCGTTCTCCCTTCTCCCTTCGTTCGTAGGAAGGGGTTTGGAGGGATGGTAGTGGAGGAGGTGTATGGGGGTTTGAGGGAATAGGAGGATGAGGAGGACGAAGAGGAGGTGGAGAAGGTGGTGGTAGGGTGGCTCAGAGGGTGGCGAAACTATGCGAAGAATGTGCAATTAGTGAACGGAGCACGAGGCGAACGGAGAGAGAGAGAGAGAGAGAGAGAGAGAGAGAGAGAGAGAGAGAGAGAGAGAGAGAGAGAGGGAGAGGGAGAGGGAGAGGGAGAGGTGGGACGACGAGAGGGTTTCCGGAAAGGGACCGTCTGCGGGAGGGTGGAGAAGGGTAAAGGGTGGGTTGAGCTTGGCGGAGGATATGATATGGTGGTGCCCACGGTCGCACCGATCGCGTTCGTGTTGGTACGAATGTCAGCGACGATACGACGACAACGACTACTACTACTACTACTACTACTACTACTACTACTACTAGTGCTACTACTACTATTACTATTGCTACTACTACTACTACTACTACAACGACGTTACTGCTTCTGGTCTACGTTTCGTACTAGTTGTAGTATTAGTAGTGGAATAGTAGTAGTGATAGTAGTAGTTAGTAGTAGTAGTAGTAGCATCAGCGTTGATGGTGTTAGTGATGGTGGGTACTGGTAGGTACCTATCTACTTACTACCTAGTAGCGTAGCAGAGAAGAAAATGGAAAGAAAGGAAGATGGATGGAATGGCGCCCTGGGACGATAAGAAGAAGAAGAAGAAGAGGAAGAGGAAGAGAAGGATGAAAAAGAGGAGTGAGGATTCGCTGCCTGATGTTACTTTGGAGACTGAGAGAGAGAGAGAGAGAGAGAGAAAGAGAGAGAGAGAGAGAGAGAGAGAGAGAGAAGGGTGAAGAAGGGTGAAGGTAGGAGGTTAGGGTGATAGTAAAGGAGAGGGGATACTTTTCGGAGGAGGGCTGCTAAGCGTGTCAAGATTCGAAGATGCTCCTTCCGGCGCAAGGACACTTATCGACTTCTATCCTCTTTTCACGGCTGAAAGTCACGTCGTTTTACGTCCGCCCTAATCGAAAGAAAAGAAAAGAATGGAGCGGGGAAAAAGAAAAGAGAAGAGAAAAGAATGGAGAAGAAAAGAGAAGAAAAGACTCCTCTCGTTTTCTTTCAGGATCCGTTCTAACCAATTCTCTTTATACAAGAGAGCTATGTGTCCTTTGTCAATGACGATATGTATTACTCTACGATCAAAAACGGATCTAATCTTTCTAACAAAATTTATTCGCATTATTTAGAATTAAATAGACATCAATACATATATATGTGTGTGTGTGTGTGTGTGTGTGTGTGTGTGTGTGTGTGTGTTATGAGAAAGAGAGGATAAGAGAAACGAGAAGGTAAATCAAGTAGATGGTTAAATCGATCCGAAATAGATCTCAAGTGGTAGGATTTGATAGGTCTTTGAAGTGTCTTCCCGAGCGAATAGTAGTAACAGGCAAGATAGCAAGAGAGTGAGAGAGAGAGAGAGAGGAGTAAAGAGAGAGGGATGGTGGGAGAGGAGAGGCAGGGAGGGAAAGCTTTAGGCCCGCTTTTCGAGTGGTCATCCCTTAACTCGAACCTAACCGCTCGACCGTATATTTGCTAATTGACTAAACGAGCTTAAACGCACTTCGAGACCTGGAGGACCGGCATGAGGCGCACTGTTTGTGAACCATCCATTAGTGGCGATGCTTCGCGGTGAGGTCCCCGATGTATTCAGAAGTACCATTCGCGCGCAATTCCGCGTTCTCGATATGTCAAAAGCTTAACCTTCTCTCTGTTTGTGTCAACCTTATAGCAATGTTAATCCTTCAAGGTCGCCACCAACACCACCACCACCACCACCATCACCACCTGGTAGAGTTTATCGAGTATCAAACTATGACAAATAATCTCTTTCAAGATACCGCGAACGTTATCGGTTTCTTTTTTATTTTTTGTTTTTTATTCGAACGATATCGAACAATTTTTTTTTTTTTTTTTAATAACGACGCACAAGCCTCGATGATAATTATAAAAAGGAAATTGTTGATAATCGTTGATTTAATAACGTTGGAGAACGAAATGTAGTTGCTTGCTTGCTTGCTTACTTGCTACGGTCAATGTCTTACTCTTGCATATATTATTCGTATCTTTCGTTACTGTGGGGAACAATATAAAGAGAGGACAGAGAGAGAGAGGGAGAGAGAGAGAAAGAGAGAGAGAGAGAGAGCAAGGGAAAGACCGTGCCCGGTGCTCGTTACTTCGAGTCCACGATCATAATGGCCCTTCTTGTTAAATTGAGCATCAGGCAAGTGATTTACGTTGATTGCTCGTCGCGTCGCATCGTGCACATTCAGAGGTCCCTATCCGATCATCGTTGGTAGTACGCATACGTAGATACACAGAGAAGTAATCTACGAAGATATACCCATGTAGATCTTCAACGACGTTGATCGATCTCTTATACATATTATCTGCATATGTATATCGTCATTGATCGATCAAGCAATCGATCGATCTTCGATCTTAAAATACGACGAAACGATCCAAATGTGTGTTTACGTATTGTTAAATTACGTGCTTCAAATGATGCCTTAAAATTTTGCAAAAGGAAAACGAGACATGGTTCGTTTTCGTAAAGAAAAAAAAAAAAAAATGAAAAGGAAGAGAGAAGGAAAGAAAAAAAAAATTAATGAATAGAAAGAAAAGAAGAAATAAAAACAGAAGGAGAAACGATGCATCGCTAGAGTAGTTGATCTATTTAAATTTGTCGTTGAATTTTTTTTTTCGAGATATAAAGAGGAAACACGAAAGAGAGGTAACGTAAAAGAGAAAGAGAAAGAGGGAGAGAGAGAGAGAGAGAGAGAGAGAGAGAGAGAGAGAGTCCTTTGTATCCGGTATTGTATCCGAGCTATTTCGAACTATCGTAACCGAGAGCTCCATCGAAGAATGTTCGGCCTTCAAAAACAGAGAAGGAACGCGCGCTCCGGCAATGGCGCGCGCGGTTCATAGCGAGCCATTTAAAGGTCTTTGCAAAATTGAGTCATCACGCGGTTCGCCTGGAATCTCGAATATTTTCCTCCCGATGCTTCGGCTTCTCTTCGAACCCCTTGCACACTCTCTCCACCTTTCTCTTCTGTTAACGCCATCTAAACCTCTTTTCCACGTTATCATCATTGAATCTCTCGTAGTACCCCGTATATATATATATATGTGTGTGTGTGTGTGTGTGTGTGTGTGTGTGTGTGTTCACGTATTGTTAAATTGCGTGGTTCAAATGATGTCTTAAAATTTTGCTAAAAGCAAACGAAACATGGTTCGTTTTCGTAAGGAAAAAAAAAAATGAAATGGACGAAAGAAGGAATGAAAAAAAAATAAATAAAAAGAAAAAAATATATCCCTATACACACACACACACACACACATACATATATATATATATATGTATATAGGGATTCCACGAAATCTTAGATTTCGCTGATAATTAATCCTTTTTATTTATTTATTTATTTATTTTATTTTCTACTTATTTTTCTCTTCGTTTGAAAGTATTTCCTTCGAAAATAATCGAAAACGATTTAATTACGAGGTAGAGGGAGTACCGTTTAATTCCTTACACGTCGTTTATTAATGTTTGACGTGAACACCGATCAATCGATCGATTATAATTAAGAACGACGATCGAGAGAGAGAGAGAGAGAATAATTTTTGGAATTTTGGACGATATTTGATATTTTCGGACGATACGTGATTTGATTTTTGATTTGATGATTTGATTTTTTTTTTGGACGATACGTGATATTTTCATCTCGCAATAAAATTTTATAACGATCCTTAATCGGGTTGATTCTCGTCGAGTGAACGCAAAGGATGAACGATTTTTATTTATTTTATTTATTTATTTATTTTTTCTTTCTTTTTTTTTTTTTTTGAAATTTCGTAAATCAACGCGTAATATAAATTATTTCCACGATGAGGGGAGAGAGGGGCCTATTCTTCTCCATAAAGATACCCTACTCGATGATCTCTTAACTTTCATAGTTATTTCATCGTTTCTATTCGCTCGTAGAACAATCGCGCGCGCGTTCGCCAACGTTAATATCCTCATTCACGTTCTGGCCTCGTGCTAGAGCTCTCCTAGCATTTAATCGCGGCGAGCCATGTTTTATTTCTCTTCATTTATAATCGTAGCTACGAGTGGAGAACACAACGGACAGCATCGGGCATGTTCCACCGTGCGTTTCGCGACCCACTGAAAACTCGAATGCAGTGCTCGAATTAATTTGAGCGTACGTGTACCTCTCCCTCTCCCTCTCTCTCTCTCTCTCTCTCTGTGTGTCTCTTTCTGTGTGTCTCTCTCTCTCTCTCTCACCCCTTTAGCTTTTACCAACCAACCCCCTCTTTCCTCTCTTATGTATGCTCTTTAAATCCGTGCTCGTTGTCGGCCGAGTATTTCGTGTTTACCCAACTACGCCGATTAAAAGCGTCTCTCTCTCTCTCTCTCTCTCTCTCTCTCTCTCTCGCGCGCGCGTTTTCTCTTTTTAACCTTCCTCTGCAGGTACTCTTCTCGTACGGTGCTCTTTTGCATGCACTATCTAACATCGTTTGCCTTCTGCTCTTTTTTCCCCTTCCTCTCCCTCCTCATTTTTCTTATATTTCTTTTTTTTTTTTTTTATTTTTCCCCCTTTTTTCTTCCTTTCTTTCCGTTTTCTTCCTTTTTTCTTTTCTTTTTTTCTTTTTTCCTTTTTTTTTTTTTTTCTAAGGTATTACGCGTTTATTACAGCGCTCACGCGAGACATTTTCTCTCTCCGTGTATGCAAATGCAATTACATTTCCAAGAAAAATCGAATGGCGTCGTTGTATTATTTTATTTTCTTTTTTCTGTTTTTTTCTTTTTTTTTTTTTTTGTTATAATCTTCCTCGAGACGATCGCGAAGTTTCTCGCGATCACGATTTTACCGGGAAGCGAAGTTGGACGATCGAAATTAAATGTTTCCACTAAGAGGCGTTGCAACGATATCGGTTAATAAAACAAAATTAGAATGTATTCTTCGAATGATTCAAAAATGATTTTCACGTGTTTTCCATCGTCGCGAATTGAAGATAAAGAGAATTTCGAAGTTTCCAGGGAATCTAATCTCTTCGTCTCTCTCTTTCTCTCTCTCTCTATCTATCTATCTATCTATCTCTCAGTGTGTGTCTCTGTCTTTCTCTTTCATTCTTCTCCCAGTTTGTTTTCGCACGGTCATCTGGATATATTAACTCCGAGTTAGATCCAATTTATCGCGACGATAGAAGTTCTTCAACGTAACGGAAAGACACGAACGTGAGAGTATCTGAGATCGTGAACGAAGAGTCAAAGCAGACACCGATGCGAATGGCGGAAGGGTTCTGTTGAAACTCACGTAAAATCTCGATTGGCTCCTTGACCCTTAAGCCGAGATGCGCAGACCATCTGTCGGACCGCTTATATTCGAGTTATAATTATCTTGTATATATACATGTAAACACACACACACACACACACACACACACACACATATATATATATTAGAATAGAAAGTATCTATCTTAATGGGGCTCAAAAATACTTCATGGTGAAACATGAATATAAAAAAAAATAATATATATATATATATATATATATATATATATATATATATATATATATATATATATATATATATATATATATAAAGAATACACACTTAAAAAGAAATCGAAGTATAGAAAAGTCGTCGTCGTCATCATCGTCGTCATCATCATCATCATCATCATCATCATCATCATCATCATCATCATCATCATCATCATCATTTTATTTTTCAACGGAATATATAACGTCCACCTACTATTTTTTTTCTCCACAACAATTTACCCGCCTTCGAACGTAAAAGTTGAGAAAGATCGACGGATAATCGATCGTGAATATACGATCGAGTATATATATATATATATATATATATATATATATATATATTATATGTTAATATATATAGAGAGAGAAAGATATGATCAATATGCATGTAACACGTTCCTTCTTTTTTTATATTTGCAGGTCGGAACGAGCTGATCGCCCGTTATATCAAATTAAGGACCGGTAAGACGAGAACACGAAAGCAGGTCTCCTCGCACATACAGGTCCTAGCGAGGAGAAAACTTCGTGAGATCCAGGCGAAACTCAAAGTGGTGAGTAGTATCGTATCGAAACATATCTATCTATCGACGTATGTACATATGTACGTACGTAATATACGAATATATATATATATATATATATATATATATGCGTGTAACTGAAACGTCCATTATTTATTTTTTATTTACCCCGTTTATTTTTTTTCTTTACCCTTTTTTACCCCTCCTTCGAAACCACCAGCAACAATCCTCGCACCCTCCCCTTTTACCACCCACCCTTGATCCTTCTATAATACACAATTAATATAATAATATATTAATATTATAAATATCCTTGGTCCGTTTTATTCTCTTTTATTCGTTTATTTTATTCCATTTTTTTTTTTTTTTTAATAATAATAATTTTTTTAATCTCCCTCCTGTTTCGTCAATCTTTCTTCATTAGTTCGTTGGTCGATTTATTTATTTATTTTTTTATTTATTTATTTATTTACTTCTTTTCTCCATCTCTCTCCCCCTCTCTCTCTCTCTCTCTCTCTCTCTCTCTCTCTTTTAATTTATTCTTGTCGTTGCTGCGAACTCTACGTGTTCTCTCTTTCCCTTTCTTTTTTTTTTTTCCTTCACTTACGTATTTATTTTCTTTTTGTTTTTTCTTTTTCTTCCTTTCTTGTTTCTCGTCCACCCGACGCATATTACGCGCGAGACCGCGGTATTCGTCGAATTTCGCGTGTACCGCGCGCGCAACTTCCTTAAGTTTTGTGGAGGGATAAAAGCGGTTCGATGCTTCCGTACGTTTTTTTTTTTTCGCGGCTCGTTCAACGAAAAGAACTGAAAAAAAAAAATAAAGAGAATAAAATAAGAGAAAGGAGTGGACGAGGACGAGGACGAGGACGAAGTAGAAGAAAAAGAAGAAGAAGAAGAAGAAGGAAAAGGAAAAGATGAGGAAGATGAGAGGGAGAGTGGGCAAGGAGGAAGAGTAACGGGAAGCTCCTTTTCTCTTGTAACGCGAATGGAAGGAAGGAAGTTTCGCATAACGGGCTGACTGGCTCGCCGTGTACTTTAAGGGTCCGGGAGACAATATTATCTCGAGCGAAAGGAAGGAAAACACGCGTAATTGCGTCGCCTTTTGCGCGAAAAGAGAAAAGGACAAGAAAGGAAATATATATATATATATATATATATATATATATATATATATATAGAGTGAAAGAGAGAGAGAAAAAGAGAAAGAAAGAAAGAAAGAAAGAAAGAGAGAGAGAGAGAGAAAGAGAAAGAGAAATGGATGGGGGTGAGAATTTACGAGAGAAAGAGCGATAAGCGATATTGAGAAATCCGAGGAACGTCCATTCGTTCGAAAACGAAGGACGTCGAGAGCTTTACAGTGGAATAAATCACGCGTAAAAATGAACCCCGGGCGCGTTTAATCAACAGCTAAATTATTAAAGCGATTCGCGAACAATCGTGCCCACTCTCGCCCAAGCCCGCGTTTCTGCGTCCACTCTCTTCACCCTCTCTCTCTCTCTCTCTCTCTCTCTCTCTCTCTTTCATTCTCTCTCTCTCTTTCTGCCTCCCTCCTATCATCCCTGTTAATAAATCAAAGTACGATTCATTCCGTGCTTCCGTTCGACGCGGAGATATAGCAGCGCGGAGGGTGGGTAGGTGGGGGGAGGGTTCTCTAACGCAGAACGAGGGGAAAATGGAGGAACGGAGAAAGCGTATTACGGCGATAATAAAAGAGGGGGATGAAAAGGAGAAAGCTTACTGTAAAACAATATTATTTGTTTCTGTTTCAATAGCACTACAAGAGAAAATATATATGAAGAAAGATAATATGATAATAAGAGAAAAATAAATGAAAGTAAAAAATATAAATATATGATATAAATAAAATAATACAGAAAAAAAAATATATATATATATGTATGTATATAAAGAAAGAAAAAAAAAAAAAAAAAAAGAAATATACATATAGATATATAAAGAAAAAAGAGAAGAGAAACAAACGAAAGGGTCATTTAGGTAAATGAAAATTTTCATATTTCGGA
>OU964961.1:24511265-24513765 GCA_918808275.2 Dolichovespula sylvestris | reverse complement strand
TGACGAAGTGAAACGTGTCCAATCGATTTATGTTTGATCTCGTCGTCTTAATAAACGAGGAGAAAAAAAAAGAATCGTTTGAGAGTAGTATTAGTAGTAGTAGTAGTAACAGTAGGGTAGTAAAAAAAAAAAAAGACGACGGGACCTTTTCGTTTCATTATTTCAAAGAACGATCATTGTTTTCTATCGTTGTGTCTAATGAAACCCTTGATGTTACCGAAAAAATAAAGAAGAAAAATTAAAAAAAAAAAATCATGCACAAGCATCCCTCGAATTAATCGAATTCGAATAAATTCATTCATTTAACATGTGCGTTTATTAAAATGTTTTTCTTTTGAGAGAATTTCGATCTCTCTCTCTCTCTCTCTCTCTCTCTCTCTCTCTCTCTCTCTCTTTCTCTCTTTCCTTCTGTCTGTCTCTCTCTCTCTCTCTCTCTCTCTCTCTCTCTCTCTCTCTCTCTCTGATTGTTTTATTATTTGGTTTAATTTTTGTTCATTGTCCTTTCTTTCTCCTTTTGACTTTTACATAAAAACTTTTTGCTTTTTTTTGTGTGGCGATGCAGTGTATCTTTACCGCTTTGACTCTTTTTTTTCTTTTTTTTTTTCTCTTCTTTTTTTTTCACGATTCGCCGGCTTTTAACAGTCACAGAGGCATTTCGCGCGAGAGGACGATCGAACGTTCGAACCGTCGAACGTTTGAACGTTCGTTCGTTCGTTCGTTCGTTCGTTCGTTCGTTCGTTCGTTCGTTCGTACGTTCGTTCGTACGTTCGTTCGTACGTTCGTTCGATTTGTTTGAAAAGCTTTGTCGTTAATCGAGAGTAATAAATGGTGCCTTTCTTTCCCCGGAGATTTTCTATCGCGATAACGTTAATTATCAGCGACGATGGTGTAACTTTTGCGTTCCTAGCGTCGAAACTTTTTCGTAAAAGTTCCACTTAAAATATTAACGCCCTTTCGTAAAATTGGAGAATTAAACGGGAGAGATGAAAGATGAGGTTATTATATAATACGGAGTATATATTATCGGAGTTTTCATTTAGTCAATGAAATTTCATCGTTTTACGAATCACGTAAATGTATACTTTTTGGTTTTTTTGTTCTTTCTTTTTTTCGTTTTTTCTTTTTTTTTTTTTTTTTTTTTTTTTTTTAATTTTTCTCTTATGAACAATCATCGGGTCGAATCAATGCATAACATAATCTTGGAATTCGCGATATCAACGGTATTGGCTCGTCGTTTATTTCGATAGAAAAAAAAATATTTCACAAGACCTTTCATATGAGACACGAACAATTTTCCGATATATTAAACGATACCGCTTAGTGTTATTTACGATACGAAGTATCAAACATTTTTAAATAGACGAAATAAAACAAAAAGAAATATATATATATATATATATATATATATATATATATATATACACACACACATATAGTGTTATTCATTCGGACATAAAGTACGAACAATTTTCAATATACAAAAACGCTCTGCAAAAAGTTATTCACTCCCTAAGTTTATTTACAAACGCTACTTACGAACGAACGAACGAACAAAAAATACTTACGCGGCTTTATATCATTTATAAATTGTTAAAAATTCAGATATTATTTATTGACGAAATCCGATGATTAGAATATACTCGACGATGACGATGACTGTGTAGGGGCCGTAGATATGCGTAGAGCCGACAAGTTCTCTCCGTTTTATTTGTTTCTTCTTTTGTTTTTTTTTTTGTTTTGTTCTTTAGTTTTATTATTTTTTTTTTTTTTATTTCTCACGTTCATTCTTAATTCCTTTTTTCTCAACGAAGCTTTGCGCAACGGGGGAAGAAAACATATCCCTCGTGCCAGAAGGACGGAACTCCGCTCTCTGCTGCTCGCCCCCGGGGGGCTGGGGGCTGGGGGCTGGGGGGAGGGGTCCTTGTTGTGTATTGTTGAATTTGTCCGTCGCTCTTATCTTGTACATATATATATGTATTACCTGGGCATACACAATATCACACGCGAATCACACGCATACGAGCACAAAGGGTACATATCTACCTACCTACCTACCTACCTACCTACCTACCTACCTACCTATCTATCTACCTACCTACTCATCTACCTGCCTACCAATACCTACCTGTTGTATACGTTTGCATTTAAAACTTACTCTCATTGGTATGAAACATTTTTGTGTAATTGACCGCTCGTTCACGCGAGACTCTCGATACGTATATTTTATAGTTACATATATTACCTTTTATTGTTGTTTCGTAAGAATTTGTAGAATTTTTTAATTGTAAAAAAAAAAAAAAAGATTGAAAAGAAAATAATCAGAACAAAATCTTTCGAGAGTCTTCGACACGAGCATGGTCGGTGATTGTGGCTTACAAACTGTCTTACACTCTCTCTCTCTCTCTCTCTCTCTCTCTCTCTCTCTGTCCATGTCTTTGACTTTCTTTCTCTCTGTTTCATTTCTATTCACATGTAATATTACTAAACTCTTGTCATCATA
>OU964961.1:24468765-24506265 GCA_918808275.2 Dolichovespula sylvestris | reverse complement strand
AAAAAAAGGAGAGAGAGAGAGAGAGAGAGAGAGAGAGAGAGAGAGAGAGAGAGAGAGAGAAGAATATATTGGGATTGGGCATATACGAATGAAATACAAAGTGTTTACTAGGAACGACGAAACAGACTCTGATCTCGGAAAGGCATGGTACCCCGCATCATAATTTTTAGTATTATATAGTTTTTATTATTAAAATTAGACGATAGATCAGACAAGACATCCACACACAGATATACATATAATACATATATATATAAGAGTATATATGTTAAATATTAACGTAATCAATTACGATTTACATTGTTATGAAAAAAAAAAAAAATGATCGTGTATAAAGTTATATTAAGTGATTTCCAATTTTTAAAACGATATATGGAGGTTTTAACACCGAAACGTATGCCATTATGATCGCTTAAGTTTCTCGGATTTCATGATTATTAACCCTTTTATCTTTCTTTTTTGTCTTTTTCTTTTTTCTGATTTTTTCCTTCTCTTTTTTTTTTTCTTTTTTTATTATTATTATCTTTAGTCGAGATTGAACACAAGGTCAAGAGAGCAGTAAAAGTAAATACATATTTTACGCGCCTTTTATTTTTTATTTATTTTTTTTTTTTTTCTTTTTTGGTCTCTTCTTTTTTTGCATTTTTTTTCTTTTCTCTCTATTTTTTTTTTTTTTTTAATCTTTTCTCCCTTTCAATTCTTCCTTTTTGTTAAGCTTTATCATAGAGAGAACTGTTTTTTAGTTATACACTATTAACCAACGTTAAGAGAATTTACACGCGCGCTGCGTGGCTCTTTTATTATTTTTAATATTATATATATATATATATATATATATATATATATATATATATACACAGAGAGAGAGAGAGAGAGAGAGAGAGGAATGAGAAAAATCGATAATAGTATAATAGTTCTTAATGATTTTTAAAAATCGAGAAAAACGTTTAATTATATGCACGCTTGCTATGGTGCATTACCCACCCAATATAATAGGCAGCGACACCTTAGTTTTAGAGGGATGTGTTTGTATTTCTTGTAATCACTTTACTTTTTACTCTAAGATATTTTCTTTTTTCTTTTTTGTTTTTCTTCTTCTTTTTTTTTTTTATTTATCTTTTTTTTTTCTTTCTTCCCATAGCTCTTACAGAAGATTGACTTTCTTACTTAGCATACTTTGTTTGATCTTTCTATTTTATGATTACGAATTCATGTGTATGTAGGTTTTGTACCCTTAACACTTGATTGAAAAGGCCACCCTCCACCCACACCCACCATGATATTTTTCAAACGAATAATGGCGAATGATTATTTTCTCTTTCTTCCCTTTCTTTCTTTCTTTTATTTCTTTCTTTCTTTCTTTCTTTTTTTTTTTCTTTTATTTCGAAGACTTGACCTTGAAACGTGGTTTTCTTCTTCAGATCTTATCAAATGAAATATCAAATACGTGGTACAAGAATAAACGACATCGTACGCGTCGTGTAATTAGATTTTTTTTCTAGTTTTTTTTTTTTTTTTTTCTTTTTTTTTTATTATTATAACTATTATAAAATAAATATGCAAGATTTATTTGGTTGAACGTTCTTTTATTACGTTTTTTTTTATTTTCTTTTTTTTTGTTTGTTAAATGTTTCGCGGCGAATGAATTGTTATATACGTACATGGATATATAAATCGAGAAACAATGCCTTGTTTGATCAAGCTTCGTACTTAACGTCTTATAATTTATACAATTCACTTATGGACCATGCAAATGTTATTTTTTCTTTTATATATATATATATTCAAAACTCTCAGATAAATATATATATATATATATATATTTATATTCATGCAGTGGCACTTTAAAAAAAAAAGGGTAGAGGACCATCTTTGACGATCATTTTTATCTAATCTCGTCTCTCTCGTAAAATTTATACGCACACACACACACACACATATATATATATATATATATATATATGGGTGTGTGTGTGTATACGAGAGATATTCTTCACGTACTCTTTTTAATCCGATTAATTGTGTGTTCCCAAACAGAACTTGCCTACTGAGGAAGCAGTGAACGCTAACATTACAGAAATCATGTTGTATACATACTTTAAGGAAGCATTAATTTACTTATTGTATTCTCGCTTTAATTAATTTTTATGGAACAAGTGGCAATGTATTTTGATCTCTCTTTTAGTCAGAAATAATATGTCGCGTTTTTATTCAGGGTGAGAAATGAGAATTTTTTTTTTTTTTTCTTTTTTTTTTGTGATTGACTGTTTATACGAAAGGAACTTATATATACATATATATATATATATTTACTCAATATGATGCGTATGTGTTAATATTTTTTTTTCTCTTCGTTCAGAAACTGGCAGCTTTCATATTTTTTACATATTGTTATATTTCTCCTTCCTTCTTCTTTTTTTTTCTTTTCTTTTCTTTTCTTTTCTTTTCTTTTCTTTTCTTTTAATCAATTAATTATTATCGCAATCAAACATGAACATTGTTTTTATGTATTTTATTAATTATTATTATCATCATTGAATTTATTTGTTTTTTTTTTTTTAAATTGGCTAAATCGTATATGCAATTGTAATCTTTGAAAGACACGATCAAGTTCACGAATTAGCAAACGATGTTGTTTTTATAAATTTTTTCTGTCATTTTATTTGTTTTTATCCCCGTGTAATTATTTTCGATAATGGTGTTAATAAAGTTACCATATTTTTGACTGAGGATATATATATATATATATATATATATATATATATATATATATATATAAATATATATCTGTATGTATTAATCTATTAAGTAAATAAAATTTGTTTCATTACTTTTCCAAGAAGAAAATTATATTTATATTTGTGTACAATATTTTCTTTCTTTTCTTTTCTTTTCTTTTCTTTTCTACTTTTTAAATAAGAACATCGTGTCTTAAAGATTACAAGTCGGACGTAACGAACGTATTAAAATAAAAAGGAAAAAGAAAAAAGAAGAAAAAAGAGTAACGAACTCAAAAACGAACATGCTAAGTAATCGTTTTCTTTCAAAACTGCGCTATGTCCTTTGGAGGATACTCAAGAACAAAAGCAAAAACAAAAACAAAAACAAAAACAAAAACAAAAAAAAAAAACAGAAAAAAAACCAAGCATCTTTTTCGTATATAAGTTTCTCTTTAGTACGCAAAAAAAAAAGGAAAAAATAAAAAAAAAAAAACAAACAAACGAAGAAAACCAGAGAAAAATTAAATCGGAGCAGCATATGAAAATTGAAAAAGGGGAAAAAAAAGAAGCACCGACACACACTAATATTATTAACATTAATGAATAATGATTTTAAAGTAAGCGAATTACATTTATAAGAAAAGATTATGAAAATATATATTTATCTATGTCTTCTGTGAAGATAGAAAATAGTACTCTCTCACTCTATATTGATGATATCGAAAATCGAGAAACGACAAAGAAGATACAAACGCAGAAGTAGATTAAGTGGAATGAAGAAAACTCGCACTGTACACACACAATACATGATACGTTCAATGGCACACACAATCTTGTTGAATATCTTTGTAAATACTTACGTAAAGACCATCAATTGAAAATTGTTCAGAGGTTCCAGCGATTACGTTTATGTATTGTAACGAGTACTCCTGCGAGAGTGGAAAAAAAAGAAAAGAAAAAAAAAAAGTAAGAATATGTGACTTGTTTGTAATAAATTATGAATACAGTTCCATCGTAAACACACACACACACACACACATATATGTATGTATATATATATATATATATATATATATATATATATATATATGTGTATATAGATTGAAATTAAAATCTAAATTCCCGGGGTCAATATTTTCACGGAGCATTTTTTTTTATTTTCTTTTTTTTTTTAACATTGAACGAGATTCCATGTATCAGATAAAAAAAAATTTTTGTTCTCTCTCTTCTCCTCCTTCGCTTTTTGCAATAGAAATCGTTATGACATCGGTTTCGATCGATTTGATCGTATAGACAAATTAATTCGCGAATTTTAAGATCAATCTTGTTATCGTTCTCTGCCAAATTATATTCGATCTGTTCTCTCTTTTTTTTTTTTTTGTTCTTTTATTTTTGACGCGCGTACGCGCGCGTCACCGTCTCTAAGAAAATATTGATCTACGTTCTTAATAACCAAATCTACAAGTCTGTCTGGAAAAAGAGAATATTGTAGATTTTCAATTCGACAATTTTATCGTGAAAACAATTAATGCAATCGAAATTTGACGACATTTATATCTCATATCTTGGAACTGCCATATCAAAGAATTTGAGCTTGATTATGAAAATGATTAAGATTATCGGTTGAAAAAAAAAAATAAAAAAAAAAAAACAAAATCTACCTGTATATTATATTATCATAAATGAAACGAAATGAGGATCAAAGTAGTTGGTTTAACGAGTAAAGGAAATAAATGAAATGATATATCATTAAATTAGAGGTTTAAAAATATAATAGAACTCAGTATATGTACAGTATTTGAAAAACATGTTTATAATTTGTATGGAAAAAATAAATAATTGATATAAAAAAAAAAAAAAAAAAAAAAAAAAATTGGGTGTTATATATATATATTGCTCGATTACAAATCGCTATGGTTTGTTTTTTTTCTCTCTTACGATCGTTCGCGTTTCTCTCCATTTTTTCCTTTCTTTTTTTATTTTTATCCCCCCCCCCCCCCTCCACCCCCTAAATATAATAAGAAATGTTCACTTTATGTATATACGCGTGTGTGTGCGTGCGTGTGCGTGTGCGTGTGTGTGTGTGTGTGTGTGTGTAAATATATTAACTTTTCATTTGTTTATAATTTATAATTTTTTTTTTTTGTTTTTACGTTAGCACAAAAATTTTTCTACACGTTGACAAAAGACCGAATTATTATCAAATACTTTCATATCTCTTAATCTCTTTATTCCCCTTTTATAATCATCCGTTTCAAACATTCTTTAGATAGCGTAAGTTGTCGTTATTTCGTCGGTTTGCTCATTTACAATAGACAATATTCATAACGTAGCAAAAGAAAACAAAAAATATAGAAAAATTCGACGAGACAATTCCTTTCGAAAGGAAAGAGAAATGTCCCATGAATTTCCATTGTAAATATTTCTCTATAAAATTGTAAATGTAATTAATAGAAAGAAATATATATATATATATATATATATATATATATATATATATAAAAATGAGATAATAAAGACTATTATATCTATCAAAGGTAAGGATATATAAGTGGTATTTTCAAAAGAAAGAAAAAAAGAAAAGAAATAATGCGATATCAAATGTGAGCCCACTTTCTAAAATCTCGATACTCGTCGAAAATGAATCCCCAACGTATTTCGTCCCCTCCTTTTTTTCATCTTTTTTCTTTTTTTTTTTTTTTCAAATAACAAAATCATTCAGGCATGTGTTTCATCCGGCAGTTATCATTGTCCGGTACGTCGAATCGTTTTTAATTTATCATTTCTGATCACCGACGATCGGATGCACCGATCGGTGTGTGTCATTCATTCGATTGACCGCTATTATTTTCATTATTGTTTTGTGGGATCGGTGGTGGCGATGGTATATTAAGAAGCATCTGTTGATTCTGTTGATGTATAATCTCGTGTTGTTGTTGCTGTTGTTGTAGTTGTTGTTGTTGTTGTTGTTGTTGTTGTTGTTGTTGATGCTGAGTACGATGAACCTCGAGGGCCAATAATTTCTGTCGTTTCTCTTCCATCAGTCTTTCGCGATGCTTATGAATGTAATCGTAAACGTTCGGCAATCCCATAATGACGCATACAGACAAAGCCGATCGATATATGTTCATGTCGGTTGCTTCATACCTGCGTCGTAATTATGTTTGCTTTAATTAAAAAAGATTAGAATATTTTTTCTTTTTTTTTTTGTCTTTATTTTTTTTTTATCTTTTTTTTCTTTTATTTATTTATTTATTTTTTTTTTTATTTCATTTTATTTTATTCGTCTCATTTCTCTTCCTCCTCGAATAATCGTCCTACGACAATCGTCTTACCACTCGTTGGTTTTTTCGTCGTAACACTCAACCTGAAAAATTGTCGTTACGCCGTTGTATCCACCGATGGAAAATATCATGTCGTCGATAACTTCAATGGCAAAGTTACTACGAGGATTGTACATGTCTGGTATGGAACTCCATGTGTTAGTTGTTGGATTATATTTTTCGCCTGTACACATTCTTGATATACCATTGAAACCCCCTATATATATATATATATATACACACACACACACAGATAGATAGATACTTATAAATCCTCATTATTTCTTACGACGAACGATCTATTCATTTACGATCGAATATATACATATATACACATAGTTACCGATAACGTATACATAGCCGTGATAAGCAATACAGGATACACCGCTTCTACGAGATCTCATTGCAGCTATCATCGTCCATTGATTCGTTTCTGGATCATAAACTTCAGCCGAATTTATACACTCGTGTCCATTGAAACCACCGGTAATATAGATTTTGTCTGTATCGTAGTAATTAATCGATTTACAACGGATTCGAATAATCCTTACAATTTTTTTTTCCTCGTTGTCCGTCGAATCTGTCGACTTGTGTATAATTTCTCTCTCTCTCTCTCTCTCTCACTTTGTTTTCCTTTTTCTTTAATTCGCTTACAATGTTCGTACGAGGGAAAGGTTATTGTTTTGTAGAACAAAAAATGAAAAAGAAAAGTGATAAAACCAAAAAAAATTTGGAACGTTCAAGGAGTACCGTTCAAAGTAGTTGCACTTGCGTCGGATCTCTGGACGTTCATTGGCGCGATCAAGGACCATTGATTCGTTCGATAATTATATCGTTCGGCGGTATTCTGTCTATGGTATCCGTCGTATCCGCCCATTGCATAAACCAAATCGTTCAATACGGCCACACTGACATAACATCTGCGTATCGACGAATAGAAATGATTCTGATAGAAGTTATTATCGCTGAATAAGTCACATTTAAATCGGGGGGCTAGTCGCTACGCTCGAATAGCGAGTCCTCGCGTTATCAAGGATTAAGAAAGAAAAAAGAAATATATATATATATATATATATGTGTATATATACATATTTATAAACGATCGATGAGATACGAGATCATGAGATTATCAGAGAGCGAGTTAGCGACTAGCTCCCCCTGAAATATAGTCGACCTTCTGGCATTCATCGGTGCGACTTCTCGCCAGACCTTGGTCACAGCGTTGAAACAACGACAGCTGTTGAAATAATCCAAACCGTTGAAACCGCCGATCACGTATATATTGAAACCGACTACCGCGGTTCCGTGATATGCTCGTGGACCGCTTGGATCTACTTCTTCGACCTTTGAACGAATTAACGACGAAACGACGACGAAACGATGATGACGATGACGATGACGAACGTAATCGAGGTAACTTGTTTTTTTTTTTTTTCGTTTTTTTTTTTTTTAACAATAATTTTACGATTTTACGAAATTACCTTGACCCAACGATCGGCCCTCGTGTCGTACGTTTCAATAAAATTCGTAGCGTTGCCGCCGCTCCATCCGCCTATGGCGAAAAGTATCTCATGCGGTACTCTCGGACGTGCTATCTCCGGCGTAGGAATTTCTCCGTCCTTTTGCGTTATCATTTCCAAGTCGTACAAAAACTTGAGCGTCTCTATGATTATAGGACGACAGGCGTCGTTGCCGACGACGTAAGAATGATCCTTGACGTTTTCCAAAAAGAATTGCGTGTTCAACAGGCCCAAACGTATGTTCTGCATCAACTCGACTATGTGACCCTTTCTACCATCCGGATCGTGATTGATCCATTTAAGTACGAGCACCCATACGGTCTCCTCGCTCTTTACGTTTAACTCGTCGGCCCCGATCAATCTCGAGAGCTCTTCTATCGGTAAATCAAGTATCTCATTGCTTTTCTGAGCTACCTAAGCCGAAGGATAAACGTTTAGTAATGGATAATACTTGGAATCATTTATAACCCGATCGTTTGAACCTACCTGAACGAAATGTCTCATGACGTAACGATAAGCGTCACTTTCCAAACCCTTGCAAAAGTGTTCACGAGCGAATCTCATTATACCGATGCAATTCTCCGGTGCCAAATTTTGTCGTAGGAATTCGCAACAAATTTCAAGGACACCGAGTATACTGAGATAATCGGCGGTAACTAATAACTCGCAAACGTTATCCCGATTAACGTCGAGCGAACGAAGATATGCGTATTCCAATAACAAATTCATCATCTCGCTTGTTACACCCGGCAAAAGTATGTCGGTCTTTTCTCGCGAGTGCAACGTCGTCGTGAATAGTGCTCTGCAATGAAATTATGTAACAAATTCGACAATCCCAATTCTACTATTACCATCCTTACGAATTCAAATTGACAACTACCATTGTCCATTTCTGACCTGAAGTACGTACTGCACGCCGAAAGGATCGCACGGTGTATAGGAAATACTCCGCCATCTTCTAATCTCAATACGGCGTCGCATAATAGATTGTTCTGGCGAAAATCGTAAAGCGATTGCATCGCTTGAGTGCTCATACATCGGCCACCACTTTCGGCGATCAATCGTTGGGTATTGGTGTTACAATCTTCGTTGGTGGCATTGCTATCGCTCATATCCACGTCCATGACGGTTATCGGTTATAAATATCGATGCCACGGGGAGTCCTCGATGATCGATCAACGGCAATTATTGTTTCGGCTCAAAGCGTTTAACTTCGATCTTAAAGATTCTATACGAGTTAGGAAAAATAACGATTACGTGGTGTAATGATATAACGTTCAATTTTGAATGTTCGTGACGATTAAATGGTAAAACTTTTCATCGAGAGTTCAACGTAGATACAGATCATTCCAAATTTACTCACTTCATCGAAATTGATTGAAATGAATAATAATATTTTTCTTTTTCTTCTTAAGAGAGGTTAGAACTTTAGAATTTCAATTTTCTTTGATTTCCGTCGACTCGTGACTTATCGATTTCGTTAAGTAAACGTGATTAGTGTCGGGCGAAACGGGCGGGGGGTAACTATGCGATATGCGATTAGTTCGAACAAGGTATGAATTTGTCTCGTCACCGATGCGATTCGTACGGTCACACAATTTTTTTGGAGGCTTTTTTTTCTTTTCTCTCTTTTTTTCTTTTTTTTTCTTTCTTTCTTTCTTTCTTTCCTTCTTTCTTTCTTTCTTTCTTTCTTTCTTTCTTTCTTTCTTTCTTTTTTCTTTTGACACACGTGCACGGACGGACGAGAAGACCGGTCACAATGATTAAGTAGAAACTTGAAAGGGTTCGAACTTGTAGTGGGGTGTGTTGTATTGGGGTGTATAGGGGATGTGGTCGGCTTGGCAAATGGATACAAACTATTTAGTGTGTTTTTCAAAAGCGAATAAATGTCGGCTCTGGCTATGACATAGGTCTTACATGTCCGCCGCTTAGTCAAGGACTGTCACTTGACAAATGAGAACCATGTTTACAGAAAGTTTCACGTTGTTCTAGAAGGCCTCGTCGCGTTATAAGAAAATGACGTTAGAATGTACGACATATATACATACATACATACATACATACATACATACATACATACCGTACGTACATGCGATAATTTCGATCGAACAATTTCAATTGACGACGCGATCAACGCCGTTTGTACGATATAAACATCGGTTATATACAATATAGATTTATCCTTGTAGAAACTAAATAACGTTACGCAATTATAACTAAATTATAATTTACAATAACGATATATATATATATGTGTATATGTGTATATATATATATATATATATCGAAGTTCACGTTGAACAACGTAAACATCCTTTTGTACTTTATATTATGAAACGTAATAACAATAATAATTTCTAAATCGCGTAATGTCGATACAACGTAATCGCAGGTTATTTATCATACGACATATTTACGTGGGCTCGATCGTAACGATATTCTCGCGTCCGGCATCGTTCGACGTTGACGCATTTATCGTGCAGGGAGTTTTCCAATTATTATCAATGGTAAGATAGTTACCGTCAATAAATTCCGTTCCGTTATTTACCGAATCGTCCTTGTGGCTCATTTGAATTCTCGACATTTCGTGGGTGTCGCCGCGCGCCCGTTGATCGAACGTATCGAATTTCGAGGGAAATATCCTCGAGCCGTCGTGATTATAAGCCAGGAATACATCACGGAGCATCCAACCAGCGGCCATTATAGTTACGTTCGGATAAGATGTTTCACCTAAGAAATTTGCATTCTCCAAAAATGTTAACCAACTGCCAACGAACGATTCGTACGTCGTACGTACTTTCTCGGTTTTCGCCGTTTCGATATTTTTCTCCCCGAATATTCTAAATGTCCAAGTTACTACGGCGAAGGTCATAGCGTTGGTAGGGAATGCGCGCAATATCGTCGAGTTCAAGCCTCTGTAAAGACACGTGTAACCCTCGGAACTTACGGATTGCCGATAACAATCGAGGGCCCCGTTGTAACGTTTATTGGTTTCCGCTTGTATACGCGATTTTATCACGTCCAACGGATACGATATTATCCAGGAGGCCGTACCGGCTAATCCACCGGCTAATAACATTCGCGGGGTCGATATCGGTTCCTTCGATTGCGTTAGTATTTCGTATGTTAAAAAATAAACGCCGAAGCTCGGTGCCTCGCGAAGAAACGTTATACCCAAACCATTGAATACACCACGATAACCTTCCCTCTTATAAATATCCTTCAAACATTCGACCGGTCCAGAATATTTTCTACCCGTCGATGATTGTAACTGCATACGGGTCTTCGCTAACTCTATTGGACTGCTGATAGGCGATTGCGCAATGCCGGCCGTTGCGCCGGCCAAAAAGTGATAAGAGAGACGATCCTTATCGGACATCTGTTTTTGTGCCTGTCCGTAAACACCGAATACTATTGCATTGACGACGGCTACTCCTGCCATTGGTGACGTCATGCCTCGATAAAGACCGAATACCTTTAATTATGGAATAATATGTTTTTAATCGATGAAGTATATATATATATATATATATATATATATATATATATATATATTCGGACTACGTACGTATATTTCTCTATTATATAATGAATAATTTTATTTACCGATTCCTTCGCGATCAATGTTCTGAGGCAATGCAACGATCCTTTGTATTTCGGATTTCTATAATCTTGCGTTTGCATGTGGACCTTGACCGTATCCAAAGGATATCCCACCATAATACCGGCGCACCCTGAAAGCATACAATAACTATATCGTATGACGTACATCGAGAGCGATAATTAATATAATAATTTCATTACACTGTTATGGACGGGCTTCGAGTGACGTTTGTTATTGTAAGCTATTTATTTTAATCGTAGATGAAAGATGATTTAGTTGTCTGACATGAAAAATTCTAATTTTGTTTTATATTAGTGATCAAATAATAAATATTACAAATGTTATATATACATGTATATACTATATATATATATATGTGTGTGTGTGTGTGTGTGTATAGTAAATATTCGTATCGTTTTTAGTTGACCTACGATAACGAAGTCATGTGATAAATTGTGCGATAAGTCAAGTAAGTACCGTTAATATTTTTATCTTCGAAAAGTTTTTTTTTTCAAGAATTTTCTTCTCTTTTGACCTTACGTTCTTATACGTCTCTTTCGATTTCGAATTTAATAAATATATGCAATACATAACAGCGTTATACTTGGCTCCATCTCTCTCTCTCTCTCTCTCTCTATCTATCTATCTATCCATTCATCTATCTCTTTCATTCTCTTTCTATCTCTATTTTTTCTTCCTTATGAAAATTTCGAAATTAAAAAATTACCTCCCAAACATCCAGCGGCAAAATCGAGTGCCATAATAATTGTTCTCTGTTATCCCTAACACGATTTTTCCACTTCCAAAAGGAATGTCCGTTTTTGAATAAGCCGTCTCTAAAGTGTAACGATTTCAGATTTTTCCGTTTTAGTGATGCATTGAGGATTTTGTTGGCTGCGTATCGATTACTTTCCACAGGCAATAAATCGGAATCCATGAAAGATCGATCACTGCTCCCTTGTACTCGAGTCTGAAATAAAAATTCAAACAAAAGGCTGATTGACGATGCTCATTGTAACCAATTATAATAATGAAAATATTCGTCTTGATTAAGTATTATATTTGTTGATTTTTTTCTATTCTCTTTCTCTTCCTTTTGCTTCCTTCGAACGATCTTTGAACTATGTAAAATTTTCTCTCTTATTATCTTTTAAAATTACGCCGGAATGTCGCCGGTCACATAGCCGGGGATCGCCTTTAAAATGATTTTTTTTTTTTTTTTTTTTTTTTTTAAACGAGAAACGAGAAAAAGATTAAGAAAAAGAAAAAGGAAAAAAAGAACGAACGGAGAAAAGACGAGAAACGAATAAAAATATTCGCGTGGACGTTAATGCAAATTAAAAAAAGAAAGAGAAAGAAAGAGAAAAAAAGGGAGCTCCAGCAATTGCATTGCAACGGATCGATTGCGTAACGAATTATTAATGACAATGACTAATGATATCATTACCTCAAGGTATCGTAATTATTTATTCGTTATTAACGATATAATGTCGACTTACTGCTTGGTATGTCATAGCTACATTTCCACGGAACCGCAACGACTCGTTTATTAATTTCACGTTCGTTAATTCGACGTAACGAGGAAACACGTATATCTCGTAATCTCATCGAACGTGGTAGGAATAATTGATCGAATATTTTGTACGGGGTTTTCCTTTTTTTTCTTTTTTTTTTTTTTTTATTATTTTTTCTTCTTTTTCTTTTTTGTCCTTAATCGAGTAAAATCATTTAATCACAACGAATCGATTTCAACACCGAATTTTGTCCAATTCACTTATGAATCCATGATTCGACTAATGGCCCGATCGGATTGAAGGCTACTTCGGGAGTCATCGAGGCACAAAGATCATCGTCATATCATCGATAGAAAATGTTGCGGTCGTACCAATACCAATACCAATAGTTTTATTCGACAGTAAAATTTCACTAACATTCGCTTTACTTTATGTTACTCCGGTTATTCTGGAAGAGGGGGGGGGGTTGGTAGGGAGAGGGTGGTGGGGGAAGACCTGGGTCAATCGTTTCAAGATAAAGAGGTCGTCTTTGGCGCAAACGAATCATTCGGCTACCTCATTGATCATTGAACGAACCACGGCAAAAAAATATTTATATTCTCTTCGTTTAACTGTAAAAGAAAGAAAAAAAAGAAAAAAAAAAAAAAAGAAAAAAAAACAGAAAACAAAAAAATAATCATCGCGTTACTATCAACAGAAAAATAAAAGAATAAGAGGAGGGAAGGAGGAAAGAAACGAAAAGGGAAAATTCGATAATGACATGCGTACGTTTGATAATGCGAGAAAGTTCGAGAACGATGCATCGTTCGCAAATATATTTATACGGTAACGTTAAGCGAACGATCGATTGAATATGTATATTAATTTACGTTCGAACGTTAACTTTGTATTTTCTTCAATCTTACGAATACTCGGTCTACCTTTTTGCATCGCTTTATATTACTGTGGTAAGGTACGTTTTTGAAAAGAAAGAAGGGAAACGACGGCTTGTTATATCAAGCTTCGATGAGAAAAGAATCGAATAAGAGAGATCGTTGAATGAAAGAAATTTCTTATTACGTCATTACCGTTAGAAAAAGAAGGCGTTTGAAGGAAGCTAATTACTTTGCCGACGATCATTAAAAGCCTTTGCATGATAGTTTAATAATTATACGAGCTCCTGAGAGATGCCACCACTTGTACATATGTGACTGATCGTTAGCAATGAATTCGGTCGATAAGTTTGATTCCTTCCTGAATCGATAAATCAAAAAAAAAAAAAAAAAGAAGAGGTATCTACGTATCTATCTTTTATAATCGATAGCGACGATTAAAAATCGCTGTGATGAACGAAACATCGTATATCGATGATAAATAATCTAAACGGAGTTTAGACAAAAAAAAAATTAATATTTAAACGATAGTGTTATATTCTTTGAAACGTTAGATAAATCATGACACGAGTTAAATATATAAAATAATTATATTCAAAATTTATATACAGTTAAATTTTCATCTCCGGTTCGTAGATTATATTTAAAATAAAATAAAAAAAAAAAAAAAAAGAAAGAAAAGAAAAACATTTAAGCGACTTTGACATCATTCATCGACCCAATCTTCTCTCGCATTCCGACGAGTAAACATCGAAAATCACAATAATTTCAATAATTTATAAAGTTGATGACTTCCTAATTATTTAAACAATATTCGATGTACATGGAGCACAATAAGTTAATATTTCAACGATTGAATTTCGCTTAATCATTAAAAATAATGAAAAAATTATGATTGATCATTCGCTTAATCATTAAAAATAATGAAACGCGTGTGAAACTCAAAATATTTTTAATTCGAAATACCAAACACGTAAAACTTTTGATCACGGGATAGTTGGCCTTGTGTGATATAAACATAAACTCGCTTTTCCTTAACTTCGACGATTGCCGAGTCAATTTACTTTTGCATTCCGACGAGTACACATCGAAATTCTCTCTTTCTAATCGTGAAAATTTATAAATTTATACAAAAAAAAAAAAAAAAAAACAAATTAAAACATAAATTGTAAATTAAAAATATTATAATTATTTAAACGATATATAGCGTATGCGGAATACGATAAATTAATGTTTAATTTAAAATGATATCAATATAAAATTCCAATACATAAATATTTCGATCTCGAGATATTTGGCCTTGCCTAATATAAACAAAAACTTTTTATTAACTTTAACAACTACCTAGTTAATTTTCTTTTACACAACAGATAGTACATCCGTTTGAACAGTATGAGGACGGAGAGGCGCGAGAAATTAAAAATAATTTTAAATTTTAAATCTCAATACTTAAAAATTACTACCCCCCAGGGGGTAGTTGGATTTGTGTAATGTAAAAACATATAGGGTCTTTTTATTAACTTAACCATAATCGGATCAGTTCTCCCTTGTTCTGCGACGAGTAAACATCGTAGGTCTCTCAGGATGTCATTGCCGCAAATATATCAACGAATAATTTCAAAGTAAATAATTATATTTCTAGATCGCACGTTTCTACGATCATTCATACATTTTCTCATTATTAACATCGACACAAATAATTTTGTTTTTATTTTATTTATCTTTTTTCAGAACTTCATAACAATCGAAGCGCGCGATATAATCGACGGTTTGTATCGGTGAAATAAAAAATATCGCGCAAATAGAAGCAATCGAGCTCATGCTCGATCAGTTACGAATCGCTCAGCCTCGAGATATCGACCTGAATCACCGCCGACGAGTGTTTTCGAGCCATCGAAGAACTTCTTAAACGGTGAGTGAATTTTGTAAATCCTTCCCCCTTCCGATCGCTCGATCGTGTCGAGAACGATAGATCCTAGTCGGCACGCGCGTTGGTTGTAATTAATTAGCATTATAAAATAAATACAATTCGATATTTCGACGAACAAATAGCACGCTAGGGACGAATTAATTCATTGGATTTACATTATTTAACTGACATTTATTCATTCTACGATATATATATATATATATATATATATATATATATATATATATATGCGACACAATTGAACCAATGTTGAGATATATGCGACTAAGGATACACGTAACGCAACTGAACAAACAGAACTCGTTTTTAGCGAGATTACGAAGATCGTTCGAGACGATCGATAATGAAATAAATTTTATTTTATTTTATTTTATTTTCGACGAACACAAATTGCTAACTCCAAAGGGAATACGTTCGTTCAGATATGGAATCGACCCACCTCGAATGGGACCCTTGGGAAGAGCCCTAAGTTGCGTACTCTTGGGATGATCTCCCTTATTTCAATAGGGAAAAATCAAACTCGAGTTTGATCGATTGGAGGATCATTCGATCTCAGATCCACCTCTCGATCTTAGGCTTCGTCGTTTCGGCACTCCTTTTTATTTCATATTTCTTCTCTCTTTCTCTTCCTAATCATCTCTTTGTCATTTTTCCAGGGATCATCTAAGGATCATCGTCAAAGGGATAGATTCGTCATCGATTTTTTAGAACGTGGATGTTCATACGAGCCTAATCGAGAGTCCTATCGGGGAACTTAGTTTTTATTTTTGCTCGATAATACGATTAGATTAAATCGCGAACGCGAACTTTAACGTGGAGTCACCGTAAACCACGTGGCTCTCTTCAGATCCAGCAACCTTTACGTGGTGAGATTCCCGGGCCGTTAGTTACTTCTGATACGATCGAAATCTAATCGTAAATTCGTAGTTCGTATTTTGTGTCCATACCCGTTGCCGAGGTCACCAACACGCTTCGAACAAAATATATTGATTAGCCTTCGACATCTTTGTCATGTAAAAATAACCGTTATTTTACGTCGGCACAGTGAAGCAAAATATTTAATAATTGTCGAAACTCAACTGTGGTCTAAGCTTTCGTACGTTTTATGAATGTAAGGTGCGAAAAATTTGTTAATTATTATTAATAAAAAAAAAAAAAACATATATATACGTGTATGTACATATAAAACTTAACAATGCATAACAATTAAGAAAAACAAATTAAAATTATCCTTTCCTCTTCGTAATGTTTATTATGGCGAGGTAATGAACTGT
The DNA here is from genome assembly GCA_918808275.2 of Dolichovespula sylvestris. NCBI lineage: Eukaryota > Metazoa > Arthropoda > Insecta > Hymenoptera > Vespidae > Dolichovespula > Dolichovespula sylvestris. The sequence continues at coordinate 24,489,508 of OU964961.1, read as the reverse complement.
GTGATAACACCATGACCCTTTCACGCTCATTTGAAACATACTTCATACTTTCTCTTTATCGGTTAGATAGCAGCATTATTCTTATTTAAAGTTTCCTCCGATTCGAATAAATTATTTTTAAAGGCACGCGACTTAACCTGGACGACTTAACAGTGACTTTGCCACACGATTAAGATCCTTCCTCAGTCGGTCTTTAACGGTCGAACGATACGAGTCGTTGAACGTGTCTCTTGTAAATAACATTACGATCGGATAGTATCGTCGATTAAATAAAAATAAATAAATTAATTAATTGATTAATTAGAATAAATAAATAAAAGAAGAAGAAATAATTCTTTCGAGTTCTTCTCCATCTATTTCTCTTTTATTTCAAATTTTTGAAATTATTCCGAAATTGTAGTGAAGGAAAAGTAAGAATGTATACCGCTAAGAAGAATTTTAAGAATGATGATGAGTCTGACATCGTTTTGAGTTCGTCTCCTCTTGACAAGGTTCGAAAAAATCCTCTCTCTCTCTCTCTCTCTCTATCTATCTATCTATCTATCTATCTATCTATCTATCTTTCTCTCACTTTTTATGCGTTTATTTTCATTCGATAAATACATTTAATCGCCAAGAATTTATAGTAAATACATATGACGTATCGATTGCACGTATTTATCAAGTATTTTCTTCTTCCATATTTTGTTTTTCTCTTCCTTTATCGTTTCTTCATCTTCTCTTTCGCATAATCAATCGATATTTCATCTCTCGTTTTTGCATCTTACATCAAACGATTTCAAATGATTTTTATCTTACTACGTATTACAGTATGTTTTCATTATACGACTTTGTAATAATCTCACTTGTACGATCGAGATCCTTCTCGCTCGCTTATTTCCTTTTAAACAATCGATAAATGGAAATAAAATAAAGAAAAAAAACCTTGTAGTTTCTTCTATGGAGACATTCCATGCAAGAAAAAAAAAAAAAGATATCGAGAACAGAGAAATCGACCTTGGGGCTGACTTCGATGGCCATAATCGTGGAGAATGACGCAAAATTTCACTACGTTACAGAATCTTATACTCCAGTAAACATTCTCGTTTATATGTATATATTTATACACACATATATATATATATATATATATATATATATATATATAAATTTTTTTTTGTTTTATTTCCGTTTTTCTTCTCTCTTTTCCATCTCCATTTCGGACGCATAATATTTTTACAATAATGATAGTAATAATAATAATAAAAATGATAATGATGACGACGACGATGACAATAATAATGCCAATTGATTTTTTTACTCGAAATAAAATTACGATTGTACGCTTCATTTTCATATATCAATAACAGCTAGATAAAAAAAAAAGATAGCGTTCTTTGAAAATTTTGAAATCCTTTCTAAGCACACAAGACGGAGTGGGGGAAGCTCCGATCATTCTTATAAAGCAGAGTCATAAATTTCTAGTTTTGACGTCATAGGAACGTAGAACGACACACTTTACATATAATTTTAACGATGTCGAACGTAAGTGATAAATATCAACAGGTTTGATCAGTAAAATATTTTCCATCCGTATTTATTAGAAAACAAGAAAGGAAAAAAAGACAATAATAATAATAATAATAATAATAATAATAATAATAATAATAATAATGAAAAATAATATAGAATCTCTTTTTAACATTTTCTTTTTTTTTTTTTTAATGTTTATATGTATATTACATATTATATTTATAATGTATATTACATGACGTTCCAATCAACAGCCAAAACTGATACACGGCGGAAATTACATAAGGGAAGGTAAAGATTCGTCGAAGAGTACATGCCTAATATTTTCGCCTAAGGAGGACGATAAGGTCGGTGCATTAGGAAAATATCTTCAGCTGTTCGCCGTAAGTAGACGGATAGAATGATCGTTTCGGAAAATATAAATATCGCATTTCGATTACCAATTAAACAATTTATCGTTTCTATCGTGGAAATGGGTATCATTTCAACTGTTTATCGATGGTAAAATAGAATAATATATATATATATATATATATATATTTTTTTTTTCTTTTATATCCGTTAAACATTTCGTAGAAATACGAAATAAATCTACTGCACATAGAATCCAGAAGTTCACGTCGTGTCAATGGCTACGAATTTATGGTCGAATGCGCGCCGAGTTTAAATCTCGGCTCTGTCATCGAGGATCTTCGAGTACAGTGCAAATACTTCTCCGTTATTTCCAGGTGAGGACGGGTTTGTTCGTTTTTACCGATCGAAAAAGAAGAAGAAGAAAAAAAAATCGAGAAAAAAAAAATTAACAAACAATTCATACAACCCGTAAATTTGTATTCTCTACTCGATAGGAATCACAAGGAGGACGCGGATACCGTGCCATGGTTCCCAAGAAGGATCAGAGATCTCGATAAGTTCGCAAATCAGATCCTCTCTTACGGGGCGGAACTCGATAGCGATCATCCCGGATTTACCGATCCTGTTTATCGAAAGAGAAGAAAATATTTCGCCGATTTGGCCTATAATTATAAACAGTGAGTGATTAATTTATTACCTGTAATCGCATCGGTCGATGTTGCTATGTTGCTCTGTTCGTCTTTATTCTTTTCCTTTTTTTTTTTTTTGTTGTTGTTGTTGTTGTTGTTGTTGTTCTTTATTCAACATCGATATCATCGGGAAGGAGCGTCATTGTTGCCCAGACGTGATATTTCCTATGTTAATGAAATTTTAATGAATAGTCAATGAAATGTTAATTAAATTCTCTATCTCTCCTTTCCTATCCTTAGCGGTCAACCTATCCCAAAGGTGGATTACACGCCGGAGGAAATTGCCACGTGGGGAGTTGTCTTTCGAAATTTGACGAAACTCTATCCAAAATATGCTTGTAAGGAGCACAATCACGTGTTCCCGCTTCTAATTGAAAATTGTGGATACAGGGAGGACAATATACCGCAGCTCGAGGATGTATCGAATTTTTTGAAAGGTAATGAATATAAGAAATGAGGGAATTCGTATTATCATGAATTTACGTAATAGTCGTTCTATGTTAAATTATTTATCATTTTATTTTCCTTCTTCTTCTTCTTCTTCTTCTTTTTTTTTTTTTTTTCTTTTTATCTCTCGACAGATTGTACCGGTTTTACTCTTCGTCCAGTGGCAGGTCTGCTTTCCTCTCGTGATTTTTTAGCGGGCTTAGCCTTCAGAGTATTTCACAGTACGCAATACATCAGGCACAGTAGTAAACCCTTATACACGCCGGAACCTGACGTTTGTCACGAAATACTTGGCCATGCACCCCTTTTCGCCGATCCTGCATTCGCACAATTTTCACAAGTAGTTGGCCTGGCGTCTCTCGGTGCACCGGACGAATATATCGAGAGACTCGCTACGGTAAATTTTTTTTCAAGAGATCAAGTTTTTTTGTCCTCCTCTTCTTCTTCATTCTTTTTTCTTTGTTGTTGTTTTTTTTTTTTTTTTTTAATTATTCTACGCGAACATAAAGCAGAGAGAGAGAGAGAGAGAGAGAAAAGAAATGAAATATCAATTATCTTCGAGCGAGCAAGATTTTTAATCGATATCATCGTGATTAATCGATTACAGTGCTTTTGGTTCACGGTTGAATACGGTATATGCCGGCAAAATGGCGAATTGAAAGCTTACGGTGCCGGTTTATTATCGTCCTTCGGCGAACTGGAGTATTGTCTAAGTGGAAAACCAGAGTTACGACCTTTTGAACCGGCTAAGACATCGTTACAAAAATATCCGATAACTGAATATCAACCAGTATACTTCGTTGCGGAAGACTTTGACGATGCCAAGGAAAAGATGATGTGAGTAAGAATAAATAATATATACGAGCGCACACACACACACACACATGTATATATATATATATATATATATATATATATATATATATATATATATATATATATGCCAAATAATCAGAGTTTTATTCTTCATCAATGATAACACTTTCTGTTTTGCTTTAGATAATCTTTGCTTAATGACACCATATTATTTATCTCTCTCTCTCTCTCTCTCTCTCTCTCTCTCTCTCTCTCTCTCTCTCTCTCTCTCTCTCTCTCTCTTTCTTTCTCTTTATCTCGTATTATCTTTTATTTGAATAAATGCACCGAAGAGAATATTTATTGGTTTCAGTAAATTTGCACAAACGATACCGAGAAAGTTTGGGGTCCGATACGATCCTTACACCCAAAGTATCAGCATAATCGACAGCAAACATCAAGTGGAGGATCTGATTTATAATGTCAATCAAGAAGTTCAAATTCTAATGGAAGCCTTGAGAAAATTAAAGGAATAACGTTTCCCGTTAAATCGTCCCTTCGTAATTTCCAACTAACTTAATATCGTTTTTATAGGAAGGGGGGGGGGGGGTAGGAGGTGGGGAAGGGGTTTTGGTATTACCTGTTACATGTTCGTCGCAAGAAAAAAAAACATATATTTCGTAATTTACACCTGTTATACATATTTGTGTTACGTAATATCATCGAGTGTGTGTGTGTGGTGTGTGTGTGGTGTGTGTGTGTGTGTGTGTGTAATACATGTACAACAAAATATATTACTTTTTGCTTATCACTGTAAATATATTTGTGTTCTTCTTCTTCTCTTCTTCTTCTTCTCCTTTTCCTTTTGTATTTTTTTTTTTATCCACAAAAAATCATTGACATTTCGCCCGTCCTTCATCACACCACCAAAAATGCGACTGATTCGTATAATAAATTTATCGCTCGTCTTAGTATACCGTATTCGTTTTAAAGTACGGTTTTCTCTCTCTCTCTCTCTCTCTCTCTCTCTCAATCCATCTATCTATCTGTCTATCTATCTATCTATCTATCAATCTATCTCTCTTAAGAATATAATAATGTCACGATTTCCGACGGACTTATAATCTAAACGTTCGTTAGGAGCATTTAATAAGCCTCTCACCACCGACAATAATAATAATTAATAAACCTTTTGTACTTTTTCACATGGAATCAGATCCTTCATTATTTTAATATACTTGAAAACGTTCTAATCCTCTCCACGAAAATCGGAGCCTTGTCACAAAACTCTAACCTAAATATCATGGTATAATATTAATGATATTCTCACTCGAACGAACGGGGATCAGTTTTTCGTCGATCTCTGTTGTTGAGCACCTGGCACTTCGATATTACCGTAAAGTATATCGGCTTGCGGTTGACATATTTGAAAAGGCACGAGTTCTGCCGGATTTCCATTTTGCTGAGCGGATGGACCCTGTTGTTGTTGTTGTTGTTGTTGTTGTTGTTGTTGTTGTTGTTGTTGCTGCTGTGGTTGCTGCTGCTGTGGTTGCTGCTGCTGTTGTTGCTGCTGCTGTGGTTGCTGCTGTTGCTGCTGCTGTTGTTGCTGTTGTTGTTGCGGTTGCTGAGATTGTTGCGATTGCTGTTGCTGAGGCTGTTGCGTTTGTATCATCGTATTAACGCTAACGTGAGCCACTCCGGAAACCGTAGGTGATACTGGACTGACCGGCAAGGCATGGGGAAATAATTCCGTTGGCACTATAGGTACTGGCACGGTGATCGGCAACGACAACATATTTACACCTTGAACGCTCGTAGACGTTGGCAATTGTACGTTCGCGTTTGCGTTGCACCGATTCGTTTGTTGGCACGTGTTCGTCGTATTGTACGATATTCCCGACTAAAATGATATTGATCGAACGATTAAAATCATTAGATAGAAATTATTCTGAATCAAATGTGATTCCATTCGAACGTAATTCGTACGTTAATAATTAAAATTCGTACTGACGTTAAGCAGTGGCGATAATATTCCATATCTGGCTATGAACAACTGTTCCGAGACTCTTCTCAGCTCTTCCTGCTGATGAACAATGAGCTGTTGCAATTCTTCGTGCTTACGTTGTAACTCGTCCTGTATTTGATTTTGAGCGGGCGTCATCACGATTCCCTGTTGATGAAGCATCTGGAAAAAATTAAAAATAAAAAGAAAAAAAGAAATAAAAAAAGAAAGAAAATGGAAAAAAGATAATATTCTTCTTCGTTCGAGATTAAAATCGATCGCTCATTTTTTTATTCTTAACTGCAGTACCTCGTGAGTCGGTAATGTGGATATTAAAGATGCAGAGGGTGTAGCAAAGCCGGCTGTTACAACGGGTTGAAGATTGACCATGGCATATTGCGTTGGTTCGATAAAATTTATGCACGATTGATCGTCTCCCAATTGATGTTGCTGTTGTTGTTGTTGTTGTTGTTGTTGTTGTTGTTGTTGTTGTGGCTGTGGCTGTGGCTGTGGCTGTGGCTGTGGCTGTGGTTGTTGCTGTTGCTGTGGTTGCTGTGGTTGCTGTTGACAACCTTCCATTGGCATTGGCTGAGAGGCAACTGAACTACTGACCGATGTTGTTTTCGTTCTCGAATCGTGCCTGGTTATTTGCGATTGTGGTGAACTTCGTAAGGACGTAGATATCGAGGACGTGTCTGATCCACCTCTGATCGTCTTCGAATTTTTCGACAATTTTGTTGGCCATTGTGCCATTGGTATTTGACAAGTAGTGGTTACCTGATCGCAGTGATAACAAATTGGTAAAAAAAGAAATAAATAACTGAATAAATAAATGAAAGAAAAAATTGTTTATAAACGGATAATGAGGGACGTTTATTAAAGACCTGTTGCTGTTTCAATGGCATCAGAACTACGTCTTGGTTATGAGTTTTATTGAAGTTCGTCGTTCCGGTATCTTTACGCATTTCCTTCATCACGTCCACGTAACTTACAACGTGATGAGTACAAACAATGAATTCTGGCTTCGAATTCCATTGGTTGTAAGTTATGAAGAATCTAGTTTGTAACCATATCCATTGTTGGCCCTTAGTTAGGAATCTATAGTGACAGGAGGTACCCTCGCCCTTCTGCATCACTGAAAATATGCTTTCTTGGCGAGGTTGAATACAAAAAAAAATAATATATATATATATATATAAGACTTAATTCTATGACTTACAAGATTCGTGGCAAGTTACGACTTTATCCAAATCATCAACGTGATAATAATCGTACCCGGATGTACCTAAAACTTCGAAAGGTAAATATCCGATAATCGGGGGAGCCCTGTGATCTAGAAACAAAAACTTCCATTCAAGACTGTGCCGAGAAGTGAATTCTGATTTGGTATTGTCCATGACCGACATTTCTCGTATCAACTGCGGTGTCTGTAGTCGGCCTGTTCCAACAAAAACCATTCTGCAAATAATATAATATATGCGATATATACACACACACACACATATATGTATATATATATATATATATATATATATATATATATATATTGTAATGATTTATTTTTTTATTATATGTGTATATACATACATACATACATATATATATATATATATATATATATATATATATAAATATCACAAAAATTAAATAAAAATTTATATAATTAATTACTTGGTATCTGATCCACATATGTTGTTAAGCCTAGCATTGGGAAGTAAATTGTCCACGTTGTTATCGACATCGGAACCTTCATTAAATACGTTATAATAATTATTTTTGAAATTCAAGAAACAAGCAAAAGAGAAAAAATTTATAATTGTACTCACGAAAATATCCAATGAATTGAACGAGCTCGTATATCGGATCCTCTTGAAAATCAAATCCACCTCTTTTGATATGACACGTGAACGATACTTGATCCTCTGTATAACAATAAAAATGATCGTCCATTTATAAATTAATCGTCGATTAGATATTATTATTGTTTCGATATATACCTTTCTTAACGGCACGTCGATCTCTTATACTGTCAGGATTAAGTAGAACGTTGTAAAGATGAGATTGATCCTCTTGATAAGCTATATCGTATATGGTCGTATTTTCTAATTCACTTGGCAAATAACCGAGAAGAGATGTGACGCTTTCGGAAACGTAATAAATACGTCCATTCGATGAGAATATCATTATGAATCCGTCTAATGCCTAATCATAATCGTAAATTATAACGATAATTAAATTATAAATTAATTTTATATAAAACGAATTATATACATATATATATATTTATTTATAAGATAACAACTCACTTATTATCAAATCATTTATTATTTACCTCTAATATAAGGTGTGTAAATTCTTCATTGGATAAAAATGAAGGCTTCCAATCCTCTTGAATTTCATGTACTCTAGACCTAACAGCAACCTCTGCAATAGATACAATATCATGCATACACACACATACATATATATAAACATAATAAATAATCATATTTTGAAAAAAAAATAACTATTATTTTTCTACAATCCTTATAAATCAATCATTTTTTCCACTTATTAAAAAAAAAAAGAAAAAAAAAAGTAAAACAGAACGATTGCATTTCGTTATTGAACGTACCATTGTGATTCTTCAAAAATAGGATCGTGGACTTCAATACCGTGGACTTATCCATTTTTCGTGTATTTGAGCTCACCATGCTTCCGAGCTCGCTAACCAACATGTTGAATTGATCTCGGCGTTTTTTCTCGCTGAGATTACGTGACTTTCTACAAAAAAAAAAAAAAAAGAAAAAAAATTATAAGAAAGAAAGAAATAAAAAGAAAAAAAAAAAATAAGAAAGAAAAGAGAATTTATTTCTGATTTTACGAGATTATATTATGTGTCATACGTAAAAGCTTACCGTTTCGTATCATCCTTGTCGTCGATATCATCGTCCATGGTATCACTGATCAATGCAAAAACATATTAATTTTTAACGTTATAATAATTTCCATTGGCCATTGGATTTATTCTAATCGTCTAATAATGAACATTTTCGATCCATTCGAAATCTCGTCGAACGTTAATGTTAACAAGTTTTGATTTTAGTCTTACAAGTTGGAAAAGGGTTATCGACCCGCGTATCGCGACGTATACAAGAAAGAGACGTCATCGTTGTGGTATATTATTACGTCATACGTAACATAAATGCGTCTCGTTAAGACAGAGAGAAGGAGAAAGAGAGAGAGAGAGAGAGAGAGAGAGAGAGAGAGAGAGAGAACGATCAATTAAATTAAATATCTTTCAACGGGTACGTCGGTCCATCGGTTCTCCGTTTAAAAAAAGTAATAATGAATTAATATCGCGTCGAATGTTTTTGCGTGTACGAAAACATATGGAAAGAATTTGCAAGGACGAAGAGATCCTAAATTTATTTATTTACTTTTTTATTCTATAGTTATTCCAATAACAATAAAAATAAATTCATAAAAAAGTAATTCTGTTTCATTTGCGATTTAATTCGCAATTTCGTAAGATCGAAATTGTCCAATGGTAAACGATAGAAATGTATTATTATTATTATTATTATTATTATTATTATTATTATTGTTATTATTATTATTTACAATGTGCAATTATTATTGACGTTATCGATAACGTAAGCTATCGATATCGTAATGCTTTGGATATGTTGGTACTTATGGAGAAAGAGAATAGGAGGGACGTAATCGTTGGATAAAATCGTGCACATTGATTGGAATCGAATATTGATGAAATGCCGTAAAGAATATTTCAGGAGTGAGCAATGTTTCTACGTTAATGCAATATACAGGATGTTTCAGCTAAAACGGACCGCCTATAACATACATAACATTATACTATTACATATACATACATATATATATATATATATATATATATATATATATATTATGTATATATACTTATTAATATACCTCTTTTTAAACCATTCAAAGTATGCCATAAAAATTTGTTGTATCATAAAAAACAAATAAGATATTTAGGCGACCTTCATTAACTGAAACACCCTGTATAGTAAAATTATGAGAGATCGACGATCGAGATTAAGGAATGATGTCCTACGTAACGATATCACGATATCTGCATATTCATAAATCAAATATATATATATATATATATATATATATATATGTTTTCGAGTAAATTATATTTCGAATTAATTGAATGGAAAGGATCGATGGAACACGAACACGTACGTTTGAAAACCATCGATCGGTTCGTTTCGTTCGATGTTCAAATAAACGAACTAACATCGCTTATCCGACTTATATTATCGAATTGTATTAAATGAATACGAAAACGAAAGCGAGTACGAGCGATACCATAAATGTAAAAAAAAAAGAAAGAAAGAAAAATAAAAGAAAAAGAACAAGAAACCCCGTCTAATGGGACTTGACTTTTCTTGCTTTTTTATTTTTGTTTTTTTTTTTTTTTTGTTATTATTTCTCGTCTCCTTTCTTATTCCCTTCGGCAGAGATAAAAGACATACGAGAAGGGAAATGAGATAAGTGAAATGAAAAGAAATATAGAAAAATAGAGAGGAATGCGGTAAACGCGTGAGCGCGTTTGTATCCTATCGTGCTCCAAGATTCCACACGTTCGATAGGATCGAGGCAAGAGCGATGGTGGTAATGGTAATGGTAATGATGGTGGTGGTAATGGTGGTGGTGGTGGTGGTGATGGTGGTGGTGGTAGACAGATAAGTGAATATAGACGGTCGGCGTCAGACACAGCGTCCGGTAACGACGGTCCGTTTAAACTATTTGCACTGTATTCCCGTCTCAATAAGAAAACGTATAGAAAGGTGTACGATAATAAAGAAAGAAAGAAAAAGATGGATGGATGGATGGATGGATGGATAAATAGATAGAGAGAGATAGAGATAGAGATAAAGATAGAAAGAGAGATAGAGAGAGAATGATTCAATATGAGGAGGTTTTTCTTAAAAACATGATCGCACTCACTCGGATTGTCTTGATGAACGTTCCCGCGTATAACTCGCCATGCAAAAGGGGTGGGGTTGGGTGGTGACGGCGGCGGTGGTGGTGGTGGTGGGAAGGGGGCGGCGGTGGCGGCAGCGGCAGCAGCGGAGAGCGCGGAGGAGGGGTGGTGTCGATCGAGAAAGAAAAAATTGTTGCGTCTTGCAACAAGCTTGCGCACTTTGAGAAATTCTCTGATCAACCGTCTATCGTTGATTCAGCCGTATACAAAACGACGATGACGACGATGATCAGTCCTAAGACCGTATACGTTTTTCTAGAAAGTATCCTAGAGAATTATGGTTACTCTTCGTATCGGATAGTATACTCGGAGCGTTTTCCTTTTAGATTTCTTCGTACGATCTTGGAAATCCAACTTCTTCTCCTCCTTCTCCTCCTGCTAACCGTACCCGTCGTCGTTGTCCTCGTCGTCGTAGCCGTCGTCGTTGGTTTTGTTCTCGTCGATTTCGTTGTCGCCGTTGCCGTCGCCGCCGTCCTCGCCGTCGTCGTCTTCGTCGTCGTCGTCGTCGTCGTCGTCGTCGTCGTCTTCGTCGTCGTCGTCGTCGTCTTTCCTCTTCTCCTCGGTTCGTTTTCTTCTTCGAGGTGGCGGCTCCTCCACCGGCAGCACCGCCACATTTTTCGACGCGCGAACGCGCACCTACCTCCTTTTCACCCTTCCTCGGTTATATTACGACGAGTACACTCTCTCTATTTCTCTAATGCTAATCCACCATCCACTTCTTTCTCCGTCTTCTTTCCTTCTTCCTTTATTCCTTTCCTTCCTTACCTTATTTTCTTTTCTCACTGTCTCTATCTGTCACTCTCACTCTCACTCTCTCACTCTCACTCTCACTCTCACTCTCACTCTCTCTCTCTCTCTCTCTCTCTCTGTCTCTCTTACGTCTCTTTTTCCTCTTGATTCCTACCTTCGAGAAGCAGACCACACTACTCAACTATCAGTTTCACCAAACGCACTCTCTCCTCCTCCACACCTTATGGATCGTGTTACGCCACTGCGAGAAACGATCGCAGCGCTCAGACTCAACACAACACCCCGGAGGCGTCGCACGGCGTCTCTCACTCGTGATGACGTCGCGACGCTTTCTTTCATCCGACTTTCGAAATAAGGTCGAATCGACGAGTTTCCCCCGTTTTTCTTTCCGCCTTCCTCCCTCCCTCCCTCCCTCCTTTTTCTAATTCGTACGGATCGATCGTTTTTTTCTTTTTCTTCTTTTTTTTTTTTTTTATATATATATATATATATATATATTTCGTACGATCGGCTACGGCGCGCACGACTTCTTTTGTAAGATTTCGAAAAAATTCTCGATCTTTAGTTATTTTATTTTATTATTATTATTATTATTCTTTTCTTTTTTTTTTGTTTATACAAATCGCAGCTCTCAAATTCGGATTACATATTATATCTCATCTTACCTTTTTCTTCTTCTTCTTTTTTTTTTTTTTTTTTTTTTTTAATTACGACGAACACAACGAGCCCTAAACCAGCAACGAAATCGAGTAAAAGATAGAAATGGGAAAAAGGAAATGCGATCGTCCAATCGCGGTCGAGAATGCATCAGCAAAAACGTATTGCACTATTCCGTGCGATCAGCAAGTGCGCAGACGCTGCACATAAAACCGCTTCGTCGATGGCTCGTGTTTCTAGCGCACGAGCGCACTTGGAAACTGACTGACCAATGACGTTAGACCTCACCGTGTACCTCGATGCGGTTCGATGCTACGACCGCTGGTTGCTAAAGTGCATGATCGATCAAAATATGAGATTACCTTTCTCTCTCTTTCTCTCTCTCGTTATTACGTCGTTTAAGGCCAATTTTAAAAATTGATCCACTCGTATAAATCTGACGATGAGATCGTGTACGTACAACATTCGTACGTAATATATCACGTATCCGTCCGTTTGTTTGTCCAGTAAACGTATGCGTGTGCGCCCGTGCGCGTGTCCGTGCATCGCACGTAACGATCAGCCAATGAAATGCGTTCGACGATGCAGTTGGACGCATTCACGGTATAACGCGAACTATAATCAATGATGCACATTGCTATGAGATACGTCTTATCTTATTTCTCGGCTCAATTCAACGTCACTTCTTCCACTTGGATTCTTTCCATTCTCCGTTCTTTCTTCGCATAATAGTTTTCCTCTTTCCGCTTCTTCCTTTTTTTTTTGTTTTCTTTCTTTTTTTTTCTTTTTGTTTTTTGCATCATCGACACGATAGATCGTATCTTCGATCGCGCGTATATTAGATCGTACGGTTATAAGCGAACGTGACGGCGGGGGATATGGAAATGGGAGAGAACAATAAATGATCGGCAATGTTTCAGTAAATTTTACATAATGTTTATTATTTATAGTGTACTCAGAAATGTCGGGCCTCAACCAGTGGGCCTTCTTCTTTTTTTTTTTTTTTTGACATATTTGATCAGTAAACATCACAATGTTAATTTTTCCCTAGTCCATACACAGTATCTCCTCTCTCTCTCTCTCTCTCTCTCTCTCTCTCTCTCTCTCTCTCTCTCTCTCTCTATCTATCTATCTATCTCTATTTCGTTCTCTTACTCTTCCTCTATTACTTCCTACTCTTTCTATTAAAAGCGACGAACAAGCTGCTCGTAAGTCGTGCCTAACGAACACGACGAAACGATTAACAGAAATATCGTCGTTTCGGTGTATACAATAAAAAAAAAAAAACGAAAAAATAAAAATAGAAAAATAAACAATAAGAAAATCAAAAGAAACTTTCGGAGTTTCTTTTTTTCACGAACGATTTTCCTGCTTTCTTTCTTTCTTTCTTCCTTCCTTCCTTCCTTCCTTCCTTCCTTCCTTCCTTCTTTTCTTTTTATTCTTTCGCGAGGAAAATTCATCGAATTGATCGGGAAATTGTCGTTTGGAAGAAAAAGAAGAAATGAAAAAAGGTATTCGAAAATCGTTATGATGGGTAGCCGATCGAGTAGCCTGTACGTTTCCAAAAATAGAAAGATTTCGTCAATCGGCCTCGCGACGCTTTAAGTTCCTTTTCTATTTTTCCTTCCTTCCTTTCTTTCTTATTTTCTTTCTTTCTTTCTTTCTTTCTTTCTTTCTTTCGTTCTTTATTCCACTCTTTCTTCCTCGCCCACGTTTCTTCAACATGCCAGCATATTCGTACAACGAAAAGGAAAAAAGAAAATATAAATATATATATATATATATATAATATATATATATACATACATACATACATACATATATATATATATATATATATATATATATATATATATATACGAATAACAAGGTGTTTACAAAGAAAACGAAAGGAAATCAAATCTATATCGTTTTCAGCTTAGCCGCAAATATTATAACACCGACTTTCCTTATAATTTTCGAAAGTCGCGCCCCCAACTCAATGAACCTCTCCTTCTTTTCTATTTTACTTTACTTTATTTTATTTTATTTTACTTTACTTTAGTTTATTTTATTTTACTTTATTTTATTTTACTTTATTTTATTTTATTTTATTTTATTTTATTTTATTTTATTTTATTTCTATCATTTCCCTCCTCTGCAACATATCGAACGCAACACGGATCGTATAGGTAATTCTTTATGACGTGTTATTATCTATTACAAAAGATTTCGTCGAATGAACGCGGCGACGCATAGTTGCGCACCCTTTCTTTCCCTTTCTTTTTTTTTTTTTCTTTTTTTCCCTCATATTTTCTCTCATTCCTTTCTTTCCATCTTTCCTTCCTTTTTCAATCCCTTTTCTTCTTCTTCCTTTTCCCTTCAATTTTTTTCCCTTTATCGTCTCCGTTATACATAACTCGAACTTACTTTGCCACCTCGTAACGGTGGTGTATCGTTGTTATTGTTGTTGTTGTTGTTGTTGTTGTTGTTGTTTGTGGTGATAATTGTGATAGGGGGAAGGAGGGAGGGAGAATGAGGGTAAAAAGTTCGAGAAATGGAGGGAGGGACACGAACGACAGGAGAGGAAGGTGAGGATCAGGGGAGAGGTTTTTTTTTATGTGACAATCCTGTTAGCACTTTATCATTTATTATCATTTTTTTTTTTTTTGTCGCAACGATCAAAACCATTTTTTTTTCTTTTTTTTTTATTTATCCTTATCCCTCGATCAAATCGTAATTCTATCGAACCGATCGAATTAATGCGCACGTTCCAAATATCACCGTTGTTCATCTCGGGATAATTGGTAAATGAGGTATGCGAGACCACGCCTCACGTTATCGTACAATTGTGGGAATAATCGGTGATAAGGGGTCGTATTCGTTGGATCTCGTTATTTCCGAAAAACTTTGGTAAAAATATCGTTGCGATCGCGCGCCTTTTCGAATGGTCGCGCGCCATTCTCTCTTCGTTTATCACGACCATCTCGTACGTCGTACGTACGTATTCTTTAGAAAATTTTTCATCGAAATACGCGGGTACCTTACGTTGCTTAATACGTAATATTTTGAATATTTGTGAAAACGCGGGAGGTGAAATCCCTCCCTTCACTATTATACCATTTTCTTCGCTGTTCGTCGTTTTTTCTATTTCTGTTTCTTTCTTTTTTTTTTTTTTTTTTTTAGTCGTCCTTTAGTTTCATCTCCTTCATTATTATTATTTCTTTTTTTTTTTTTTTGCTTTTATCATTCGTCCGTTCGTTCATTTTTTTTTATGTCGTTGTTGTTGTTGTTGTCCTTTTTTTTTGGTTCTTTACGATATTGTTTCCTTTTTTTTTTCCTTTTGCCGTTTCCTTTTCTTTTCTTTTTTTTTTTTTCCTTTCTCTTCTTTGCCGTTCGTTCGTTTGTTTTACGTATCGATGCGGCTGACTATGTTATAGCCATGTCGATATAATCTTTCGTTTGTATTATGTTGTAGAGACGTGTAATGAATAGGGTATAACGTCAGTTATGATATTTCCCGTGTAGTTGGTATACACGTATCGTGTATATATATATATATATCAATTATATTACATCGCTAAATTCGAAAAATAACATTAGAATATTATTATAAGTTATGTGCACTGTGTTTAACGTGTTAATGTATATAAGTATATTATATTTATGTCCTCTTTACGTGTGGATACATGTTGATGTAATTAATCTTTTTCTTTTGACGAGTTTAGGCCGTGGGCATTGTTTTCGGGGGTGTCGGGGGTTCTCTCTCTTAATTATAAATTCTTTAAGAAATTCTTTAATTTGATCTCGTTACTCTAATCGTAACACGCGCAATAATACCTAAGGATTTCGTTTCGTTTTATATTTGTTTTTCTTTCGTTTCGTTCGGTTTCCTTTTCTTTTCTTTCTCTTATTCCTCATTCTCATCTTCTTCTTTTTCTTTTTTCTTCCTCCTCCTCTTTTTTTAACCACATCGAACGAGCCCAAGGAGCACGACGCTGAGAGATACATATCGCCCGCCGTTAAAAATCTAGAATAACTGTCCGGTTTACGCGATGTGTTTTATACATTATTATTAAAATCGTAAGTCTGCGGGTGGTGGGTTCTGTGTGTGTGTGTGTGTGTGTGTGTGTGTGTGTGTGTGGGGAGGCGGGGAGCGGGGGCTTAGTTAGTCTTATAAAAAATTATATATCCGCGATCGTTCAATATAAAATCTCTTTTTTTGTTTCTCTCTCAACAATATCGAGATGGCGATATAGTTACGAGGCTCGCGCGTTAGACAAGGACAAAAATCACATCGGCAGGAATTCGTTTTACTTTCGTACAATATCTTTCATTTCTTTTCTTTGTTTCCTTTTAATTATTATTAATATTATTATAATATTATTATTATTATTATTATTATTATTATTATTATTATTATATTATTATTATTATCATCGTCATCCTTCTTCTTCTTATCCTCCTTCTGTTTCATCATTCTTTCTCGTTCTATCGACAAAAAAGATCGAGATCTTAATTCTCGAAGAAGAAAAAGAAGAAGAAGAAGAAGAAGAAGATAAAACGAGATGTTACGAGAGTCTAACGATCGTTCGCCATTAACTATCGCCATAACGACGTTAGTGTGATATTCGTTATTAGCGAGGAAAACGATCGAGCCGTATTCTCAGACACACGTGGCCCCGAACTCGTTCATGTTCATTCATTCTTTCTTTCATTCTTTCCCTCTCTCTCTCTCTCTCTCTCTCTCTTTCTCTCTCTCCCACAATCCTCCTTTCTCTCACTCTTTCTATGCTTTCATTTGTTTATTCAGTTATTTACTTATTTATTTCTTATTACTTTTCTTTTCTTTTTTGTTCTCTTCGGTAGTTCTATCAACGAACTTCGATGTGCGTTGTAAAGTATTTATTTATTTTCTTTTTTTTTTTTTTAATATCCTCCAGGTATGTTCAGTTCGAATATGTAAAACCGCTTTTAACGCTACCACCTCTCTTCTCTCACTCTCATTTTCTCTCTCTCTCTCTCTCTCTCTCTCTCTCTCTCTCTCTCTCTCAATCTATCTCAATCTCTCCCTCTCTCCTTTTTCACGTTTAGTTCGAGTAACAGCCGCTTCTCTTTTTTTTATCCTTTTTTGCTTCTCCCTTCTTCTTTATTTTTCGTTTAATTTTAATTTGTTTTTCACTAAATATATCACAAACTGCCGGCGGTCGTTTAAACGACGCCCGAATTTTTGAGACGAACGCGCCCGCGTATTTATTATTAATAATAATTGCCAGAGAGTCGTTGTTTGCGTCGAGCAACGCTCATGTAGCACAGGACGCGGTTCTTAGCGCCGTTACGGGATGGGACGGAGGGGGGGTAGTGGTTGGAAGGGGGTAGGGGTGGGCGAAGGAGGGCGCATTCGTCGTAAAATTCGTGTACCCACCGCCGGGAAAAAAGTATAACGTTAAGGGATTACATAGTTTTAATAGTTACATCACTGTCGGAAGACGCGACGATCCGAAGGAGCCCGAGGACACGCGAGCTTTTATGTATATTTATTTTATTTTATTTTACTTTACTTTACTTTACTTTACTTTTTTATCTTCTATTTATTTATTTATCGATTTATTTATTTATTTAGTTATTTATTCATTTATTTCGTTGCTTCTCTAATTTTTCTTTTTTTTTCTCCTCCTCCTCCTCCTCCTCCTCCTCCTCCTGCGAACCTTTCTCCCACACGTTAGTTTCAGTTAGTTAGTTAGTTAGTTATTTTAGTTAGTTAGTCGATTAGTTTATTTGTTTATTTTCTCTTCTCGAATACGAGCATCGGAATCCCACGGGATTCTTCGGCCTTGTCCAGCCCCCCTCTACCTCCCCGAACTTTATACGGTTAGTTTTAAATGTCGAAATAGTAATTTTGTCCTTTCTCCTTTCCCTTTTTCTTCACTTTCTTTATTCCTTTCTTCCTTCCTTCCTTCCTTTCTTTCTTTTTCACTTTTCATATATTTATGTTGCCACAAAAGACTCTCTCTCTCTCTCTCTCTCTTTCTTATTCATTCTTAAAGCGTAAATATCTTTATAAATTCACGACCTTATGTATTACGTGATCTCTCTCTCTCTCTCTCTCTCTCTCTAATTCTTTTCTATCTCTTTGTTCCTCTTTTTCGTCAATCTTAATTTCATCTTTCCCTTTCTTTCTTTCTTTTTTTTTTTTTTTTTTTTATTATAACCTTTCAAACCTGACATTTGGCTTTCTACGTTTATGTATATATGTATATCTTCATGCACACACACACACACACATGCGCGCGCGCATGCATTACACATTAGCGCGCGCAAACACACACACACAGACGCACACATGCTCACTTTTATTTTCTTATCTCCTAATCCTTCTATCTTATTATTCTCTTTTTCGAAAATTCGTAGTCAAGGATAGGTGGTGGTGGTGGTGGTGGTGGTGGTGGTTATGATGGTGATAGTAATGGTGGTGATGATGATGGTTATGATGTTGATTATGATGGTGATAGAAATGGTGGTAGTGGTGGTGATGATGATGGTGTCGATGATGTTCGTGTTATCGTGTCGGAAGAGCACGATGAAGGATGGAAGGGTGGGATAAATTTAAAAAAGACATCAAACCGTTTCCGGATAGATAGTTCGCGGGTTTTGCGAAGCTAATGAAGGCACCGGGATGCTCCCGAGAAACGAAATATATCTATTTATTCTTTTGCATTCTTGAAACGTGCAAACGCATAATACCCTTTTCTCCGGGAAAGTTTAGAAGTGGTCGTATTCTTGACGGAGGAAAAGAAAAAAAAAAAAAAAGGAAAAAAGAAAAGAAAAAAGAAAAACAGAGGACCCTCGTATCGAACGGCTCCATGGAAAAACGGAAACGCTTGACGTCATTAATGTTTCTTTGAAGTTCGTAATGTCGTTGGAATTTTTTCTTTCTTCCTTTCTTTATTTTTCTTCTTCTTCTTCTTCTTCTTCTCTTTTCTCTTTTTTTTTTCCACCGTTGAGAGAAAATTAATTATCCGTATGTATATATACATATTTAAAAATTATCGATATTAGAACATTGTTTCTTTTTTTTTTCCCCCGTCATCGAAGAATATATAATAATTAAATATCCGCGTACGTACGTACGCACGTGTGAATTCGAAAATTATTCTTCCAAGTGGAATTCATTTTTACTAAAATTATTTCGTAAGAAATCGAATTATTTTCGAAAATTTCATTACTACGTTCGTGAATAAAATTTGTATGGATATAAATTGCACGAAACATAGGGGAACCAAAAGAAGAAGAAGAAGAAGAAGAAGAAGAAGAAGAAGAAGAGGAGGAGGAGGAGAAGGAGGAAAAAGAAAAAAAAATAAAAGAAGAAGAGCATATGCATTTGTCAAGTTTTAACGTTCGATAATAATCGATACGACAAAGGGGAAATTCGTGAAGTGGTGAATAGACAAAAGGGTAGGAAGAATGGATAAGCGGCGATGGCGATAGCAAGTTCGATCAAATCCGCGCAGCAGCACAAAAGCGGAGCCTTTATCTAACGTGCGTTAAAACCGTTTTCTAATCGCGAAATCAGCGAGGTGTATGTTACAGAGGATCGCAAAATTCTCAGCAAAGGGAAGTCTCTTTAAAGCGTCTTCAAAATAGCGAGTTCGAAGTTTTCCCTTTTTTTTTTGTTCTTTTTCTATTTGTTCCGATCACGAGTATTGATTGATTTTCCATTGATCTTTCCTTTTTTCTTTTCGTTTCCTTTTTCCGCGGACAACTTCGTATATAAACACTTTTTATCCGTACCATCGAGATTATTGGTATGGCGAACACGGCCAGGATCGAATTATCGAAAGAGTAATCCATCCCTTTCTTTTCGGTTCTCATTTTTGTTTCTTTGTTCGTTTCTTTTTGTTGTCGTTGTTGTAATATTAGTAGAAGTAGTAGTAGTAGTAGTAGTAGTAGTAGTAGTAATAGTAGTAGTAGTAGCAGCAGTACTAGTAATAGTAGTAATAGTAGTAGTAGTAGTAGTAGTAGTAGTAGTAGTAATATTAGTAGTAGTATTTGTCGTTATTACTGCGGCAATTTCTTTCTATCTATTTTCCTTACGAAGATCTATCTCTGAGTAAAATAGGATGCATATGGGGTTTTTTTTTTCTTTAAACCTCCGTGTTGATTACGAGAGGAGACTCTCGTAAAGAAGAAACCTTTTTCCTTTTTTCAATGGCCTATCTCGTCTAGAACGATCCTACGATATAATGTTTTGCGTATAAGATTACACACACATATATATGTATATATAGACACACTAATAAGCCTTATCTATCTCTTTCTCTCTCTCTCTCTCTCTCTCTCTCTCTCTCTCTCTCTCTCTCTCTCTCTCTCTCTCTCTCTCTCTCTCTCTCTCCCTTTATCTCTTTTTGTGTATCACTTGCTAAGATATATGGAATAACAATAATAATAGAGAAGATACGAAATAAGGAATAAAGATAATGAGTATGGGTGAGTCTGTGAACAAAACGGGAATTGGAATGGGATAGGGACAGGGTGGAG
>OU964961.1:24458765-24466265 GCA_918808275.2 Dolichovespula sylvestris | reverse complement strand
TTTTCACCTCTCTTTTATTTTCCTCCCCCTTGCCGTTTAACCGTATTATTAGTATCATTAGTAATATTAGTATTATAACGTTGTTATTATTATTATTATTATTATTATTATTATTATTATTATTATTATTATTAATAATATTAATAGTAATCAGTTATTATTATTAATTATATTCATCAGTTCCCTTTCGTGCGAGCGTCAACGGCCCTTTAACGTGGAACGAAGAAGTTCGTGAAAATCGAGAATCGACAAATCGATCGACCGATATAAAAATCGACGACCGTCGTGTTTTCCTCTCTTTCTTTTTTTTTTTTTTATTCTTTCCCTTTCTTTTCTTTTCTTTCCTTTTTTTTTGCTTTTTATTTTGTTTAGGGTGAAAACCTTTCCGTCGTTCCCCTCACCCATTCTCGTTCACGCGCTTACTCAAATCACGCTCTCACACACTTTCTCGCTCTGTTGTTATTTTCGTTCGTTCGTTCGTTCGTAACAAATGGAAAATATATATATATATATATATATATATATATATATATATATACTTTTGCGCGAGAAGAAGCTAAGAGGATAGGTAAATTTAAGTAACCAACGCACGAGAGTTAATCGTCGTGCCTGTCGAGAAAAAAAAAAGAGAAAAAAGAAAGAAAAGAAGAAAAAAAGAGAGAGACCACCGGCACGTGGTTAGAGAACTTAATGATAAAGAAATCGATCCTTCTCGTTTCGTTTCGTTCTATATTTAATCGGACATATTTATTACAAAGAGACGAATCGATACGACCGAATATATATATATATATATATATATATATATATATATATATATATATATTCAAAGTGAGATATTGTTTTCGACATTAAGCGACAGAGTGACGTACTAAATCGTTTCGCAATCGTCCGATTTATTTCGAGAAATTATTCGATTTAGAACGATTAAACAGTCGAACGATTGATTTATTTCGCGGTCATCTTCTTTTTGATTGAATTTTTTTTTCTTCTTCTTCCTACTATCCCTTTTCTTTAAGACGATCGCGATGCTTCGCGAAAAAGAAAAAAAGAAGAAAAGAATAAGGAGAGAAAAATTAAAGAAAAAAGACGTTTCGTTCCGCACTCGTTTGGAAATTAATCTTTACCTCTTACTGGCGACAGCTTAATTAACTGCAAGCGGCCAAAAAGAAGAAAGCCACAAAGGCTCGAGTTGTGGAAAACGCTCGAAATTTTATCCGCCGTCGTTCTATGATCTCACGAAGTTTTCATTTTGTCTTCCATATTCTCTCTCTCTCTCTCTCTCTCTCTCTTTCACTCTTTTTCCAATCCTTTCTACGATCATCTCGTCTCAGTTACTTCAGAGAACATTCGTAATGACGTTCGATCCTTCTTTTTCATCATCATTGTCATCATCATCATCATCATCATCGTCGTCGTCGTTGTCATCGTCATCATCATCGTCATCATCATCGTCATCAACAAACCCCTTCGCCTTTCTCCATTCTCTTTTCTTCTTGCGTTATCAAACTCTCGTTCTTTCAATTTTTTTTTGTTTTGTTTTTTATTATTTTTTTCTCTTTTTTTTTTTTTTTTTATCATTTTTGCTTAGACAAACATTTCGTTTACGTTTTATTCGCTTCCATCGGACGTTTTGGTATCGAAAGGGAAAGACGGGAGAACCATCGACTCTACGTCCGTTATTTTTACGTACATATTTACGCTCGCGTCGAGATCTATCGTTTCCCCCTTTTTTTTCTCTCTCTCTCTCTCTCTCTCGTCGCTTTTCTGTTCCGTTTGACGAAACGAGGGAATAAACTTCTTTCGATTTGGGAAAGAATTTTCTTGGGACATTGGAAAAAGGAGGAGAGAGAAAGAAAAAGAAAGAAAAAAAAAAAAGAAAATAGGAAAAGCAACGACGACGACGACGACGACAACAACAACAACAATTACGACCACGACTGTAACAACGAATCGAAGCGCATTTTATCTTGTATGTGATTGTTAGACGAGAGAGAAGAGAAACGACGAACTCCGGCTTATGTAACTCGCTACGTAAGAGAGTGACAAATTATCGGAAAACGAATCGGAATTTTACCGTTATTCGATTCTTCGTTGAGTACGTGTATGCGTGTGCGTGTGCGTGTGTGTGTGTGTGTGTGTGTAGTTTGTAATATGCCTAGGAAAAAGTATATTACGGAAATATTATAATATGTATATCCTAAGGATTAAATCACAATTATAAATATTTTCTTGTCCCTTTCTCTCCCTCTCCCTCTCTCTTCCTCTGTCTCTCTGTCTCTCTCTATTTTTTCCCTCTCTCTGGTGTCTTTGAATCACTTTAAATGGACATTCATTAGATTATTGTACTTATATTTTATATATATATTTAGTATATATATATATATATATATATATATATATATATGTATGCATTTTTTGTTCTTATTTGTTATCTAATAAATCCTATGTACATGCTAAATGTGGGCACGGAGGAACTCGTCCGTATATCCTTTTTTTTTCGTCTGCTCGTTCGATCGTTCTTTCATCTTTTTTTCATCTTCATCATCATCATCATCATCATCATCATCATCACCGTCGTCATCGTCGTCGTTGTCATCATCATCATTATCACCGTCATCTTTATCTTTTTTTTTCTCTTAAGTGTCTTATATTCTTATGTATCTTTCTTAATCTCTCTCTCTCTCTCTCTCTCTCTCTCTCTCTCTCTCTCTCGCTCTCTCTCTGTTTCTATCTGTCCTTCTTTCGTTTTTATTTTTCGTTTCTAATACCTTTCCTTTTATCTCCAATTAACGTTCCTATCGTATATAGTCGGCCATTGAAATATCGTAAAGAAACCGATAAATCGCGAACGAATAATAAAAAAAAAAAAAATTACACGTGTCGACGATAAACGATTACACTGATTTAAACGGTTAGTAACATTATTCTAAGTTATCGTACTAACTACTGCTAACGCGTTGGGAATTTATCAAGTTCTTCTTTTTATTTCTTTTTTTTTCGCCTATTGCTCTTTTTTCGCTCACTCGTTTACGCACACTTTCATAAATTTCAGTTTCATTACAAGTATCCAATAAAGAATTATAATATATTATATATATATATATATATATATATATATATATATATATGTATGTATCAATGTAATCGTTTATGGTAACCCATATATTATCATTCTACGTATCCCTATCCGATCCGATGAACGAATTAGTAGTTTCACGAAATCATGACTAGAAAAGGTGATATCTCGAGATAGATAATTCCTTTTATAAGATAATCCTAATATAAGATAATTTCTTTTTTCATTTTTTCTTTCTTTCACACTCTCACTCCTCTCTCTCTCTCTCTCTCTCTCTCTCTCTCTCTCTCTCTCTCTCTTTCTCACTCTTGCTCTATTGCCTCTTATTAATATATTATTTACGAAAAATATTCGAACGCGATGCTTCTTCGACGGAACCGCTTGTAAAAAAAGAAAAAATAATCGCGAGGGAGAGAGCGAACCTTTTGAACCTAGGTAAGGTTTATTCGTCATAAATTTTTTTTGTTTCTTGTAGACAACAACAGAAACGTAAAAAGAAAACGGAAAAGAGATATATGTACACGCGTTTAATCGAATAATTATTCCCAAATAATTTTTTTTATCGGCGACTTTCACTCATCCTTGCCTTTCAATTACGCGTTCGAGTGCTATCGTTCGTGGAATCGTTCAATCAAATATCCCATAGGTAATATTGTTTTCAAGCTACGTTACCGTAATCTCTCTATTCATTCATTTTCGCATGGCGCGAAATCCTAATACGTATGTATGCAGTAGATATTTCATTAATCAACAATAGTTCTACTTTCGGCCGTGTCTACGATTTATTATTTAACGTCCAACGATTGTGTCTCCTCCGCCCTCTAATACCAAACACTTTTCGCATCTTCCATTCTCTTTTTTACATTCTCCTTGTCCTCCTTCTTGACGTCTCTTTTTTCTATCTTCTTTTTTTTTCTTCGTTTTTTCACTTTTCGTTTCGTTTCGCGATAAGAGTGTTTTCTTTGTTACTTAAATCCTGTACAGGAACATTTACTTCGCTTATAATCTTTAATACCGCTGCGTGTTTATTTTTTTTTTTATTTTTCCTTTTTTTATCCATTTTATTTATTACTTTTATATCGGTATAGACTATACATACATACATATATATATATATATATATATATATATATATACATACATACAAATATATATATATATATAGTTTTTGTGAGTAGAGGGTATTTCTTTTTTCTTCTCTTATATATATAAATATGTGTGCACAGGTGTGTGTCTGTAGGTGTGTGTATAGAGTATGTTTTTAATAATCACACTATCGTCGAATATATGTTGATTGATAATAAAAAATATAAAACGAGGTGGGAGGGGCAAAAACATAATAATAATAATAATAATAATATTAATAATATTACTACTAATAATAATAATATTAATAATAATAATAATAATAATAATAATAATAATAATAATAATAATAATAATAATAAAATAATAATACAAAAAATACAAGAAAAAAAGAATAAAAAAGACGACGTAAAAAGATATGGCGCGTAATACGAAAAAAAAAAAAAAAGAAAAAAAGAAAGAAAAACAAAGAAAGAAAAGGAGGGATAAGCGAAGAACCCCGTCCAATCGTTTTTACATATGACTAGCTCAAAAAGGAGTACGCGTGCCATTTTTTCTCTTCTTTTCCCTTTTCCTTTTTTCCCTTCGGCGCGTCTGTAGTATGAATAATTAAAAAAAATAAATAAAAATCGAGAAAGTCGATATCTCATATCGTTGTGTTGGTCGAGAAAGCGAGTGCGAGTCTTTCCTGGACGGTCAAAAATTTCTTTGGGTAATGTATTATTTTCTATCTCTCTCTCTCTCTCTCTCTCTCTCTCTCTCTCTCTCTCTCTCTCTCTGCTTCTTCTTTTTTTTTATCTTATTCCTTATGTACGTCCATTCGTACGCTTGTGTGTGTGTGTATCTTTTTATTTTATTCTATTTTATTTATTTATTTATTTATTTATTTTTTCCTAGTCGATGATATCGAACGATTGAGAATAATAGAACGCAAAGTAGTCTCTCTCTCTCTCTCTTTCTCTCTAAAATTTCTCATCGATGTTTCCGAACGAAGAACGACGGAAAAAAGGCGTGGGTGGGGGGGAGGGAGAGGATGTAAGTAGGTGGTCCGAGGGTGGCTGTCATTGGAAGCATACATACATACGTACATACATACATGCATACATACATCGTACATACATACATATGTACTTATGTATTTCAATGCATACGAATCATTGGACGTCTCTCTCTCTCTCTCTCTCTCTCTCTCTCTCTCTCTCTCTCTCTCTCTCTCTCTCTCTCTCATTTCGTCGTCATTAATTCGGTCAACTGTAAAATCAAATAGCGTTTTATCCGGATCGCTCGTTTGGCGGCCTGTTTTCCGATCCGGGCAAACATTTCATTAATCTAATTAATTATAATGCGCATTTACGGACGGCGAACCGAAATGAAACCGAACGCAATATTATTAACGTCCGATATTGTTCCTCTTTCTGTCTCTCTCTCTCTCTCTCTCTCTCTCTCTCTTTTCGTCTTTCTCTTTCTCTATCCCTCTCACTTTCGTCTATATATTTTTTACAGATATAAGTAGACGAACAAATATGATCGTAGTGAAATGTTTTCGCATTCATTTTCATCCCATCGTACGGCGACAACGACGACGACGACGACGACGACGACGACGACGACGACGATGACGATGACGATGATGATAATAATGACGATGATAATTATGACGACGATGACGAAAGACGATCATCGAAATAAATCGATAATAATAAAGAAATAACGTGGAAAGAGAAAAGGAAGACGTGAGAGTTAATCGTCGAGATAAGCGAATGAATTTACTTATAACGAATTCTTCGAGATATAATACGCGACAGGTGAGGGTGGGGCAGGTTGGAGGGCGGGGGGGGAGTCGGGGGGAAGGCTTAGATTCCTTTTTGGAGGAACCGATTAATTCGTAAGCTCGACAAAGCTTCACGAGATTGCACACGTTTGATATTGTTGTTGTTATGTTTTCCTTTTCGCTTCGCGATAATTTATCGATTAAATATAATAACAAAATTATAATACTAAGAGAATATTTATCACGCGCTATCGCAAATAATATAATAAAAATAAGTGATTATTGAAAAGAAAGACGATCATTTTTTTTTTCATTTCCTTTCTCTCCCTCTCTCCCTCTCTCTCTCTCTCTCGCGCACACAATCTCTCCTATTTCCTTCCACTCTTTATCCTTCTCGTTTTCATGGATATCAAATTATCGCGTCCGAAATCATATGTCGAAGTCGCCCATTAAAAAATCTATCATTTAGTTAAATATAATTTCTCACGTTACATGTATACATATTTTGTCATATATATATGATACATATTACTCCATCAATAATAATAATAATAATAATAATAATAATAATAATAATAATAATAATAATAATAATAATATTAATAATAATAATAATAATAATAATAATAATAATAATAATAATAATAATAATATTAATAATAATAATAATAATAATAATAATAATAATAATAATAATAATAATAATAATAATAATAATAAAAATAATAATAATGATAATAATAATAATAATAATAATAATAATAATAATAATAACAATAATATTAATAATAACGATAATGATAATAATCATAATAATGATGATGATAGTAATGATAATAATAACAATAATAATAATAATAATAATAATAATAATAATAATAATAATAGTTATTATTTTTTGAAATAGCGAATACAAACCGCGTAAACCCTCGAACTTCGGATTTTTTTTTTTTTGTATTTTATCACGTTTCGCGAAAAGTAAACAAAAAAAGGAGATAAGATGTCCCGAATATAACGAGCCGTTGGAAAATTTTGTTTTAAGGCTCGCTTCTCCCGCGCTAGGAAGATACGATATTTTCTCTCCCTCTCTCTCTCTCTCTCTCTCTCCTTCCCTCCCTCCCTCTCCATCCCACCCTATCCATCGCTTCTTTTCTTCCAACATTTTTTTACTCTTCCCCCTCACCTTACACGTATATATAACTTCGTCTATAAGTGTTTTGTGTTGCTTCCTTTCTTCCTCTTTCGTTCTTGCACTTCCTAATTAAAGCCTTCCGTTAATTATACATCATTCTATCGTAATCCATACCGCTCTTCACATAAACACACACACACACACAAACACACACACACACATATGTATATGTACATATATATATATATATACATATATATATATACACATACATATATAATCTTTCACATACGTATATACATACGTATATACACGATAAAATCAAAATATAACTATAATTTTTTATATACGAGTATAAAAACTTCGTTATATCCGCCGCTAAACGTCAAACATCTTTCTTTCTCGTCTCATCCTCTCGCGCGCACGCAACGC
>OU964961.1:24448765-24453765 GCA_918808275.2 Dolichovespula sylvestris | reverse complement strand
AAACATTTCGTACTGTCCGAGGTCTCTCGTCCAAAAAAAAAAAGAAAAAAAAAAAGAAAAATACGAAAATAAAGAAAAGAAAGAATTCTCACACTCCCGAACAACTTACCGTCACTGAGATGGATAAACTTGCAGGCGGGACGGTTGCACACTTGTCGATTAAAATCTTGGCACACCGGGAGGGTGTCCAGTAACTGAAAGAAAATGTTCCAAGTACTATTATTCCGTTAGTTACGTTAATTAATCAACGCGTCAATCGTTCGACGCGTTAATCGTTAATCTTAAATATTATCGTCATCGCATTTACTTGCACGCGCATCAAACACGCACAGACGCAATCAAGGACGTATATCATCATCGCGTTCTACATTCGTACGTCACGCATTCATCTTTCTCTTTCTCTCTCTCTCTTTCTCTCTTACACGTCATAAGTGTTTCGAACACATGTTCTCTACGTCAGACTCATTCGCACACTCATTCAACGAAACTTTCCAGGTGTTAGAGCATATTCACGGGTACATTACATGCTCTAAAAAATCGAATCACGTATATATATATATATGTATGTATGTATGCATGTATGTATGTATGTAAGTATGTATGTATGTACGTATGTATATATATATATATATACACATATACATATATATATATATATATTTATATATGTATTATTAATTAATTACTACTGACGTGCGAACGATCGACGTACTTTGCCACGTTGCAAATAACAAAAATACCGAACGAGAACATCGAGAATACGATATATGAGAAATGCGATGGGTCGGGGGCAAAAAAAAATAGACGACGAAAGAAAGAAAAAAAAATAGAAAAGAATAAACACACGCCGTCGAGGATTATTATTACCTCGGTGGGTGTGAGCGAGATGGGGAGGGGGAGGGTGATCGATCGATGAATGATAACGGCGTTAATGACAAATGCGATATTTTGAAACCGTACGACTATGATATATGGTCGATCGTTCCTACGTTAAGAATTAAAATATAAAATTTGCAGTAGAACTTTCTGTTTTTTTCAATACAACAAACGGGACATTCCCTACGCAGAGTCTGTGATCATTTAAAATTGTCGTTTAAATGTTATTATTGTCGCAACGGGGGTGGGGGTGGGGGTAGGGTAACCTTGCCGTAATTTGTATCGTGTCGATTTTACGGTAAAATCGGCGATTATCGTCGTGGAATAATATACGAAATTAGACCGATTAAATCGACCGATAGATACCGCACAAAACAGGGATATATATAGGGTGGTGGGTGGTTGGGGGTGAAGTATCTCATTAACGTGTATATATATATATACTTTGCGTATGACCCTTTCTTTTTTCTTTTTTTTTTTTTCTTTGTCTTGCTTTTTCCTTCATGTTCGTTTTTTCGTTTTTATTTATTTATTTATTTATTTATTTTTTTGTTTTTTTTTTTTAGAGTTCGAACTCTTTCTCTATGCCGCGCTTCGAAACCTTCTCGATACACCGAGTGCAAGAGGAGAGCGTGCCCAAAACACTGGGGTTCTCTTTGACTCGCAAATTTGTCGATCGTTTCGATTCTTATCGCCCCTCCCCCTTCCCTTCGTTAGGGATAATACCGTAGGAACGTAAAAAAAAAAAAAAGAAAGTATTTTCTTTGCGTTCGAAAATTTGAGACGACCTCTCTCTCTCTCTCTCTCTCTCTCTTTAAATCATTCGTTTACGAGGCACCGAGTAAAAATTTTTAATCGAACGATCCCTTCGACAAATTTTTTGTTACATCACTTTGAAGCGACGCGATAAAGAAAAAAGAAAAAAATAATAAATAATAATAATAATAATAATAATAATAATAATAATAATAATAAAACGTTCGACAATATTAGCGAATCAAAGCTCGTGGAAGCCCTCTTCTCTGCGGGCCATTCAGCACAGTGACTAGACTGAAATTACGATCTATTTTAAACGTAACAAAAGTATGTCGGTAGGCGAAAAAGCAACGATCGTTGGGTGACCTTTTTTGCCTTCTTTTCTTTTCCTTTCTTTTTCTTTCCTTATTTTTCTAATTTTTTGTTCTTTTCTCTCTATTCTTTCACTTTCTTTTTTCTTTTATTTTTTTTGTTTTATCTCTCTAAAGCTCATTGCTTCGCTCACTATAGATATCAAATAACGTGTGCTAAACATCGACTTAACGCAAATCCTATTTTGCAAAGATAAAACAATAATTATGTTAAATGTGTGCATGTGTAGATATAATATGTACGCGAAAATATCTCAAATATATATATATATATATATATATATATATATATATATATAGATCTGAATATATATATATATATATATATATATATATATATATGTATGTATATATACGTATTATATATTATATATATATATACATATATAAATAGAAAGAGTTGAACGATTATTCTCTGTCTCCGCTTTTATTCGTTGTCACGCAGAATCTATCGATTCTCGACGTCGCGCAAAATAAAAATTGATTATAGCAAGATGAAGGGAGAATAAGAAAGAGTAAATGATGAAGGAAACAAACGAAGAGAAAAAAGAAAAGTAAACAGATGGATGAGAATAGAAAAAAAAAGAACAAAAA
The DNA here is from genome assembly GCA_918808275.2 of Dolichovespula sylvestris. Lineage (NCBI taxonomy): Eukaryota > Metazoa > Arthropoda > Insecta > Hymenoptera > Vespidae > Dolichovespula > Dolichovespula sylvestris. The sequence continues at coordinate 24,451,168 of OU964961.1, read as the reverse complement.
AAGGAATAAAAGAAAAAATAATGAAAGATAATAGATATGGGTATATCGCAAGAAGATATTACTACGATGGAAAGACCAGATCGAGGAATGACTACTGTCGGATCATTTTGGCCGTCGAGATATAGACAGATGTATGCATATTATATTTAGACACACACACACACAACACACACGTACACTCGTATCTAGAAGATTAATCATATATATCCGAAGTATATAATGGACAAATGCGAGCAAATAGATTAAACATCAAATTCCAGAGAGAATGGTATTCGTGTTAGCAAAACGTTAGGTTAAAGCATTAACAACCTACCAGACAGATATCTAAGGAAAAAAAAGTATATATATGTATATATATATATATATATATATATATATATATATATATATATATATATATATATATATATATAGAAAAACAAAAAGTTTCATCGCGCAAAAGTATACCATAGGCTCACCATAGAAGCGTGCAAAGTATATTTATAAATAAATATATATATATGTATATTATATCATATATAATATATATATATATGTATTATTTTTCTACGCAAATATATATATGTGTATGTAAAAATGCTATCATGTAAGAAGTAACGGGAATCTTATAATATCTCTTGCCGTATATGTATGTATATAATAGTATCGATAGAATATTTTCGGCAAAGGGCAATTAATACATGAATATAATGACTATAATAATGAGATAATAATATATAAGAAGAACAATGATAATAATACTAATAATAATATTAATAATAATAATAATAATAATAATAATAATAATACTTCGTATTACGATAATATGATATATATAATAGTACTATTAATAAAATAAATAAATAAATAAATAAATAAATAATAATAATAATAACAATAATACTAATCATAATCATTATAATAATAATAATAAAAATAAAAATAATAATAATAATAATAATAATAATAATGAATAATAATAATAATAATAATAATAATAATAATAATAATAATAATAATAATGATAACAAGAGAACAATAAATATAATTCTTGCAACTGCGTAAGAGATAATTTGCTACGAACACAGAGTCTGGTCATGCAAATAATGGCCCGGGAGAAGGGGGAGATCGGTGCTTGGGTGATATATCGAATATAATACGTATAATAATTGACAGAGATACAAATGTTTCCGAACTGATGATAACACTGAACTTCGTCGTGTCGTACGTCTCGAATTATTTACGTATGGAAATAAAAGATGGATAGATAAAGAGATAGATAGATAGATAGATGGATAGATAGATAGAGAGAGAGAGAGAGAGAGAGAGAGAGAGAGAGAAAGAGTTAGAAAAAAAAAACAAAAATAATAATTAGATAATAATGACAATAAAAAACGAAAAGTCAATTATATAGATTAAGTTAGATTAAAATTCGAGACGGGATTAAACACTCTGTCTTCTATCAATTGGCGACACGATATATCAGAATATATATATATATATATATATATATATATATATATATATACATATAAATATATGTATCAAAGTATATGTTGATATGTATGTATATTGGGACGAGAAGTTAAAAAGTGCGAGGCATCATCACCCAAGCGTTCGTGTACTGCCAAAAAGCCGACTCTCACCGGTCGCCAAAATTCGGTACGCCCGCGTGAACGCGAAGAAAAAATGTCGTTTAAAAAATAAATAAAAAATAATAAACATAATGATAATGATAACAATAATAATAATGATGATGATGATGGCGATAAAGGTTGAAAAAAATGAATATAAAATAAAACAAAAAAGGCGATCGTAATCCTGTTATCATTACCGAAGGTAGTATTTTGTGAAAGAGAGAAAGAAAAAGACAGCAGACAGAGAGAGAAAGAGAGAAAGAGAGGGTGAAAATGACAAACGTATATTCAAACGATTCACGCGGGCGTATAACGATCAAAGATGGCGGAGAGAGAGAGACTGCTGGACCGGTCGGTCAGTCAGCGGACATTGGCCTTGTATAAATATGGATGTGGGATGTCGTAAGCTGTCAAATTAATAATATTCTACTGCAAATAAGTTCAACACTATATATCAACTGCGACTCCGCAACCATAACAACATAGCGCTGCTGTTAAAAAATAATGCTATTCATGATATGGTGTAGACATGTACCATGTATGGATTTATATAATTCTCGAGTTTATCATTAAGTATGATATTTTCTTAAATCGAGAGGCAGAGAAAAGAGAGTTCGCTGAATAGATCGTAGATCGATCGAGCGTATCTTTTTTCTTCTTCCTCTTTTCTTTTTATATTCCTTCAAAGAGGCACTCATTTTCGGAAAGCTTTGTCATTGTTTATGTGTGTCTGTGAGTTCGTGGGTGCGTACGTGTATGCGATAATGTTGCTGTATTATAAAATGTT
>OU964961.1:24438765-24443765 GCA_918808275.2 Dolichovespula sylvestris | reverse complement strand
GTGCATTCAGTATCGGGTTCTTTCTTTTCTCTTTTTTTTTTTTTCTTTTTCTCCGTTCTTTTCTGTTTTTTTTTTTCTTTTTTTATTGTTATTATTTCCTTCTTTCTTTTTCTTTTCTTATTTTTTTTTTTTTTTTTGCAAAACGAATCAAAATGCATTCGTGCACTCGACTAACGTTTATAAGTCGCTCGCTCAGAATAAGTGTTCGCATGCGCTTGTATGTAAAATCTGTTTTATGCGTGTCTCTCTCTGTATGCATGTATATGTATGCATGTATATATGTATTAACAAAGGCATCGCGCGTTCGTTGCGGCTAAGTTTAGTGCGTGTATCGTTTCCGTCGTTTCGTCCGTTTTATGGGTGTATGATACATACAGTATGTATGTATGTATGTGTTATGTACGTAAGTATGTATGTATGCATTTATGTATGTGTTTATGTACGTTAATATGTCTCTGTACGTTAACGTGCAGTTCGTGGAGTTTGCGTCAGCCCAAAGATTAAAAAAAATGAGGTGCGCTAAGACGACGTAGGTGCGCTTCAGATAACGCGAGCGGTGATAACGCGGGGAGAATACACAGAATAATATATATATATATATATATATATATATATATATATATATCGCGATAATGCATGCATACTTGTTGTTGGCGAATTACAGGCGAAGCTATTTGTTCTACTGAATACATGCGAGACTTACTTACGTATGTGTATATATACATATATATATATGTATGTATGTATGTATGTAGATGTGTACACTGAACAACATATACGTATATATTTTAAAGAAAAAAAGAACAAACAATGCGTTTTACGAAAGCGCTAATAAGCTGCACGGCATGTGGAGTTGCACTTGTACATATGCGCATACATACGTATTTATGTATGCATGTATGTATGCATGTATAAAAGACGAAAAAGCATGTAAAAAGAAGAGAAAAAGAGAGAGAGAAAAAAAAATAGAAGAACAGAAGTAGTAGTAGTAGTAGCAATAGTAGTAGTAGTAGTAGTAGTAGTAGTAGTAGTAATAGAAAAAGTAGAAAAAGTAGTAGAAAAAGTAGAAGTATAAGAAGAAGAAGAAGAAGAAGAAGAAAAAATTGCAGAGCTGTGCGACAAAATGACGTGCTACTGCGATCGGTACTTACATCGGAAAGAGTGCTTCACATCGGCTTTAATATCGACATACACACGCGTGTATCTACCGTTCGTTCGTTCATTTGTCATGTCCTGGACATTAGAACCCGGGTATAAACCATCGTCAAATCATCCTGGACATTTCAGAGCGCATCTCCCTGGCTTAATTTGCTCCCCTGTTTGTCCGAGGCTATAAACCTTTGTTTACATATTTGCGTAACGTGATGGTACCAATGAGCCGCGCTTGCCACTCTCGTGTGTACAAACCCGCGGCCGAGCCACAGAGAGACACATCGCCACACTTTACTAAAAACCCCCGTTGAATTTTGTGGGACGTAAAACCCCCATCTCTCTCTTGTTCTTTTTTTTTTTTTTTTTTTTTTTTTTTATTTTTTTTCCACCTTCCTGCACTCCCCTTCCTAAAAAGGCACGGGAGGAGACACCGCTAAATCGAATTAAATCTTTATGAAGAATCCGAAACGTTGCATATATATATATACATACACATATATATATATATATACCCCTCAGAACTCGTTACTTTATTCTCTTTTTTATATATAATATATGTGTATATGTATATATGTATATATGTATATATATATATATATATATATATATATACTTTTCTTTTCTCTTTTCGTTCGTATGCCTCCACTTTCCAGACCGATGCGTACGCGTGCTCTTTTCCACCATGGCAAAGATAATAAAGCGTGACTTCGATAAGGGGTGATGTACAAAACACTGCTGCGTAGCACTCTTTTCTCCCATATAGAAAGAACGAAAAACGATAATTCCAAAGCGATGTAAGCTCAAGAACGTGCTCCGCTTTTATCCTTGGAGCTTGCTTTACGAGAATCCGCGAAATTCTTCGTTTCTCTCTCTCTCTCTCTCTCTCTCTCTCTCTCTCTCTCTCGCTCTCCCCCGTCATATATATATATTTTCTTCTTTTTTGTTCCTCTCTCTATCTCTCTCTCTCTCGTCCTTCCATCTTTCCCATCATCGTTCCAATCCGTCAAAAACAATTATATTCTCTTTTTTCACTTGGAATCGTGATCTTCTTTATTTATTTATCTTTGTTTTCTTGCACCTTTTTTTTTATTCTTTGCCACTGAGATATATATATATATATATATATATATATATAATAAATATATATAAAAAGGCCTTTGTGTGCCAAGCGTTATAGTACAATTCATTACGCATACGCGCGATATATTTTTACGCAGGCTTGTATAGCGGCGAAAAATAAACAATAAAAGCTAGAAATAGGAAGCGAGGGAGAAGGGGAAAGATATGTATATGTATATGTATGTATATACGTACGTGTACGTACGCAAAGGTTATAATATGGTCGACTTGCTAAACTATATGTCTCTATATATATATACATTTGCATGTAATTAGATGGAATGATAGATTACGAGATAGGGAAGATCGATCGAACGTTTTATCGAAGGATGGATCAAAGGATAGGATATATATATAATATTGTGAGTGTATTTCGATACGATCGATAGATCTTCGTTCTCAAATTTTCGTCGACCTTTTCTTTTTCTTTCCTCATCTTTCTTATCTTTTCTTATCTTTTCTTTTTCTTCGTAATTTTTATTTTTTATTTCTTTTTTTTTTCCCTTTCCTCTCGAAACACGTACTTTTTACAATCTAAAATGTGGCGATTGCATCAAACTTGGAAATTGGATGTGGATTTAGTTTCGGATGTGTGATTCTTTTCGGGGGATAGAATATACAGGGTGGAGAGGGGTCGTATAATATATATATATATATATATATATATATATATATATATAAATATATAATAAATGCCAGATATTTAAATATATATATATATATATATATATATATATATATATATATAAATGTATATATAAAATCTCTCATCTTCGTGTCTCTCAGAGAGTATGATATATATGTATTTCGCAAACTAAAGCACAGGAAAAGCGATGGGCGAGAAAAAAAAGGAGGTGAAGAAAGGGGTGGCGTGAGGGTGATGGATGATGAGCGGGGTTGGAGGAAGGGGATGTGTGGTTGTAAGGATCGGACGTACATATATAAACGTTATTTTATTACCTAAGGAAAAAGAGAAAGAGAGAGAGAGAGAGAGAGAGAGAGAGAGAGGCGAAATAGAGAGCGCGTGAGTCGTACACTTTTTTTACGGTGTTCGTTATAATAATAAAAGCGTCTAACATCTACAAGGTTTAGAAACGACCGTGTGCTTTGGCTCGTTTATGTGCAATCGGTGGAGGAAAAGGTAAGAAAATGAGAAAAAAGAATAGAAAAAGAAAAAAATAAAGAGAGAAAAGGAGAGAACGAACGAACGAAGGTTAAGGGGGGAAAAAAAAAGAAATAAAAACAAAACGATACGTCTGACAATCGCGATTTCATTTTCGGCGAACAAAAGTGAGGGACAAAGTGAAAAGACCAAAGATCTCGTGTCTGGGGAAGGAAGAAGAAGAAGAAGAAGAAGAAGAAAAAAAAAAGAAATAACCGTTTTGCTCTAGAGGAGTCTCTCAACCCCTTCCTCCTCGTCTTGGATCTTTTCGTCGAATCTCCTACCGACTGCACGTAGGGAGAGTGGTAGGAAAGAATTGCCAAGGAAATGGGAGTGGAGGGATTGGGAAAAAGAGAGAGAGAGAGAGAGAGAGAGAGAGAGAGAGAGAGGCGGAAAAAGTGAGAGAGAAAAAGGAAGAGAAGAAGAAGAAGAAGAAGAAGAAGAAACTCAATCAAAGTGTAACTCAATCGGTGACTGCGAAACAAGATCGATTATATTCGTCGAACTTGGTATCGTTCCTATGGGCTCCGACGAACCGTGAAAGAATAGTAAATAGCGTGAAAGTAAAGTAAATAACGATAAGGTGTGAAATGTGAATGGAGTAGGAGGAGTAAGAGGAGAAGGAGTAGTAGTAGTTAGGAGGAGGAATAATAATAATAATAATAAGAGATAGTAAACAGTAAGTATAGTATTACAAGCGCACGGTGGTGTCAAACATATGTATTTCGTAAAAGGGTATCTAATATAATGAAGACGATGACAAAGATAAAAATATTAAAATAAAATGAAACGAATAAATAATAAAAATAATATATAAATAAAAGTACAGTGATATGGAGAGATATAGAGAGAGATAGATAGAGAGAGAGAGAGAAAGAGAGAGAGAGAGAGAGAGAGAGAGAGAGAATAAAAAGAAACAAAGGGAAGCAGGAAGCAAGGTTAAAGACGGTGAGCAATAATGGGCGCAATATTGAGTAAATACACGATACATATATGTATATAAGATATATATGTATACATATATATATGTAAATATATAAATATTACATTAGGGGGTGGTGGAGGCGGGGGTGTGGGGGATTAGCAAATTGTTCAAGGGAAGATCCATTTTTGTCGATAGAAAGAGATGAAATAAGAAGAAGCATTAATAAAACAAATATTCATGCATTTCTCAAGCATTATTATTACAAATACTGGCTGACTCCTTGACAAACCCCGTGAGCGTGCATGCGCAAAAACGCATTCGAGATCTTCGTGGACTCGGATCGATCGAGTCGGCGCAAGGCTAACTCTACACACAATGTTTCTTTTCAAATTTTTTGTTAAATTTTGTTCACCTTTCTTTACCTTTCTTTACTTTTGTTTTTCTTTTTCTGTTTCTTTTCTCGTTTAATATAGCTCGTTTTTCATTAATGAACTGAACGAAATACACACGTCAATTCTCTCAATGTGGTTGTTCTACTCTTTTGCCGTATATAGACACTATATATTATTATTATTATTATTATTATTATTATTATTATTATTATTAATTATTAATTATTATGATTTTTATTTTAATTATTAT
>OU964961.1:24416265-24431265 GCA_918808275.2 Dolichovespula sylvestris | reverse complement strand
ATTGCACTTTACGTGTGGGAGAGCTAACAAGCTTTGTGGTATAGCGATAGACCGAGGGATTTATTTTGCGAACGAATGATAATACGCGAAGAGAGATCGTTGAGAGAGAAGAGATAAGTAGAGTGAAAGATAGAGAGAGAGGGGGGGGGGAGAGGGGGGGGGGAGAGGGAGAGGGAGAGAGAGAGAGAGAGAGAGAGAGACGGGAGAAGAAGGAGTTGGCCCAGAAGAGAGTACGACCGACCCCTCTCGCTACGGAGAAAAGCCAAGGAGCATTTAAAAGCGACGCTCTTTACGAAGTCTTCATCTTCTTGTAGGGCTGCATGATCACTCCGGAGCTGACCGGTATGGCGACCTGCGGTTGCGCCGCTATCGTCGCGGGATTAGGGATTTGCGGTATCTGAGGTACCGTCGGTACACCCGCAGCTGCGGCTGCTACGCCAGCAGGTACACCTGCCATACCAGGTAAAACGGCATACGGATTCTGTACGTAGGGCGACGCCTGAACCGCGGCTGCGGCCGCACCGGGTACACCGGGTATCGAGGCCTGGACGTACGGATTCGGTAGGATCTGTTGTCTGATCAGGGAGTACGGATTAATAGGTGTAGCGGTCGGTTGGGGTCTCGAGTATGCGAGTATACCGGCTGATAGTGGCGACGTCAGCGCACCGGGTATACCGGCCAGTCCTGGGATCACTGGTCTCGGTGTACCAGTACTTCCTGGCAAAGCGCTTCCCTGCAAAGCCGAACCAGGTGCGGCCGCGGCCGCTGCTGCCGCGGCGGCTGCGGCGCCCGCGGGATTCACCAAGGTTTGTTTGTTCAATGCTACGCCGGTGTAATTAAGTGCCGTAAGCTGACTGATACCGTATGGCTGGGAAGCCTGCGACAATTTAATCGCTTTCGCGTAATTCTTCTGGGCCACCTCCTTGGCCAACGTCGCTGCGTCGAGATGGGTAGGTAATCCGGACGCGGCCATCCCGAGCGTATTCAACATGTTCAGATTCGCCATATTTGCGGCCGAGTAATTGCTCATAGATGACAGGCTCGACATAGAGGAGACGTTTGCCATGCTGACCATATTGGCCATCGAGGCCATGTTAACGACACCGGGCATTGACGTTAGCCCGGCCATAGACGTTAACGGGCTCATGGACGGCGGTACGGCCGATAGAGCCAATTGATTCATTTGCTGTTGGTGCTGTTGTTGCAGTTGTTGTTGCGCGTGTTGTTGTTGGGCGTGTTGCTGCTGCTGCTGTTGCGCCTGTTGGTGCGCCTGCTGCTGAGCAGCCGCCTGTTGTTGAGCCTGCTGCTGAGCAGCAGCCTGCTGTTGGGCTTGCTGCTGAGCCTGTTGTTGCGCTTGTTGCTGTTGTTGCTGTTGTTGTTGTTGTTGCTGTTGCTGTTGTTGTTGTTGTTGTTGTTGCTGCTGTTGATGCTGATGTTGGGCTTGCTGTTGTGCTTGCTGTTGAGCTTGTTGCTGAACTTGTTGCTGTATCGCAGGACTCGAGTGATTCAATTCGGGGGAGTTACGCGCATTATCGCCGTCATGATTCTGGGCATTAACGAGGGTCTGCTTGTTACCGGCATTACTAGCGCTAGCGTTATTGTCGCCGGTTGTCGGCGGTGGCGGCGGCGGATTGTTGCACGGATCCATGAGGACGCCATTGTTGGCGTCGGCGCAGTTACCGACAGCGACGCCGCCGGTTCCCTGGGAGGAAGAGGAGGACTGCACCACCGCGTGGTGGTGGTGGTGGTGGTGGTTGCTTTGCACGTTCGGGGGTTGCACGACCGATTGGTTAGAGGTTTGGGTAGGTAGGGGTGGTGTTCCAGTGTACTCACATGACACAGGCACGAAGGGCTGCTGCAACTGCATTAAGGTCGTCGCGCCGGTCGGCTGATAGACCGGCATACCGGACTTGTCGGCCGCCGGTCGTTTATACGGAACCATTCCTGGGAAGGCCTGTAAAAGAAATGCGAGAAAAATTTGCGATTAGTATTCGATGAAATCGATTGGGCCCGACGACTTCCTCTCGAGGGCGTGGAGGGGGGAGGGGCTGAAAGACATCCGTCGAGAGTTCGTCCGCGTCCTCGCCGAAGACTCCGTTTTTAACGTTTCATGACGTCTCTTTTGCGTCGTTGCTTCTCCGGTCTGCGAGAAAGGTTTCGTCCGATGTTTTCCTCCTTCCCCCATCTTTCACGACAAGTTTATACATCCTAATCTCTATTTTGATCTAGCGTCTTGGCTCTCGTCGACGGTCGCGTCAATCACGAGAAAAGAACCGACGGGGTGGAATAATGCCAATCGATTTATATATATATATATATATATATATATATATATATAACGAGACAAAAAAGTTCCTTACATTCTTATCATATTACAAAAAAAAAAATCTTCTCCGCGATGCGTGAAATGAGTGTTGCACGGGCAAAAAAAATTAAGAAAAAAAAATATATATATATAAGAAGAAGAAGATGAAGATGAAGATGAAGATGAATCAACGATTCTATGCGTTTATTATATGTTTAATTGGTAAAAGTTAATGCTATATTAAGTCGTGAACGCGTTATGATTTCATTGCTTAGGTCTGTGCACTTACAAAGTTCTCGTAGTAGAACGACCCAACAGACTTCATGTCCATCTGCAACAAAGACAGGATTGGTTTCAACTAATTTCCAATAGGTGAGAGTGAAAGAGAGAGAGAGAGAGAGAGAGAGAGAGAGGCGGGCGCGTTTTATTGAATTTTTCGAAGGAAATGGGGGGGGGGACATCGAGTCGGAGAGATCTTAATATATCGAGAACAGAGGGCGATGGCGGGGGTTTGAGGGTTGGGGGTTCGGGGGCAGAGGGGTTCGTTGGAAGAACGGGGCTGCCATTGTTTTCTTTTCTTTCCCCTCTTTTTTCCTTTTTTTTGGTTTCGTTTTTTTTTCCCCTCGCTTTCGGTTCCTTCGTTCGTTTTCTCTGCTTTTCTTTTCTTTTTTTTTGTACGCTTATTTTTTTTTCTTTTTTTTTTTTTTTAATTATCTTTATTTTTATATATATATATATATATATTTTTTACATATATATATATATATAATTTTTTCTTTTTTTTTTTTTTTTCTTTTTTCTAATTTCAACGGAGAAAGGCTCGGAGATCGGTCGCTATAGAGGTGAATAATATGTCCTTAACAATGCGGGGTTCAATTAAAATTGAGGGGTGGGGGGTGGGTCTGCTGTCGTGTGTAAATGTTGTGCCGATGACGCAGCTTGCGGCGACGTTCCCAAACGACGAGACGTTTTCTTTGCTGGATTATTCTGCAAAATGCATTTTTCCACAAAAATTCTTTCGGAACTACTCGCAGCGTGTCAGAAAGACCAGCCAACGGTATTTTGAGATCGAGGACTTTTTCGAGAAAAGGTTTTACACTACTGACTGGAACATCCTCCCCGCCCCCGACCCGCCTCCCACCCCACGGAAACGATACGAAGATGGTGATCGTAACCTCTCGACGACGAAAACGACGACGACGACGACGACGACGACGACGACGACGACGACCATCCAACGTACGCAACAACAAATATATATCGTTCATCAATCGGAATTCTGACATCGGCTCGATTGTCTCGGACTTTTAATCGATTAAAAAAAAAAAATAAAATAAATAAATAAAAGAAGGAAAAACAAAAAAAAAAGATATGAAAAGAAAAGAAGAGAGATAGAGCTAGATCTAACGAGACGTCGCAAAAAACGAGAAACGAGAGATACGATATAATCCTTCGGGTCTGCTGTCTACGTTTTCGAGAGCAAATACCGATGACAATTTTTCTTTTCCTTTTCGCGCCACAGAGAGAGAGAGAGAGAGAGAGAGAGAGAGAGAGAGAGAGAGAGAGAGAGAGAGAGAGAGAGAGAGAGAGAAGGAAGACGGACGGTCAGACAGACAGACAGTCACAGATAGATAGAGTAAAAGAGAGAGAGAGAGAGAGATAGAAAGACACAGAGGAAAACGATCGATGGAGATACGAAATAAAGTAGACAATCAAAATTCGAAATGGAGTGCCGCCGTGTGGCTTTAATTAAAAAAAAAAATAATAATAATAAAAAGAGCAAAAGAAAGAAAGGAAAAAGAAAAATCATACAAAAAAGAACAAATAATAAAGAAGAAGATATCAAAGGATGAATCGCGCAAGCGGGTGAACGTGAATACAAAGGGTTAACCGTTTTGCGGCAGAGCAGAGCGAAAATCAAATGTTGTAAAGGAGAGAGAGTGAGACAGACAGATAGAGAGAGAGAGAGAGAGAGAGAGACAAAGAGTGTACGACTTGGAAGCTGGCTCGATAGAAATATAAAAGCTCAGAAGCCGGTAGTTAGGTAGATTTTCTTTGTATTACTTTTTATCCCTTTTCTTTTTCCTTTGATTTCTTTTTTTTTTTTTTTTTTCTTTTTAATCTGGACGGAACTGCCTGGACGAAAGAGAATTTTTATATGTTGGAATTAATGGAATATATATATATATATATATATATATATATATATATATATATGTATATATATACATATATGTTTCGAAAGAAGAAAACAATAAAAAAATGGAAAGTAATACACAAATCGAATTAAAAACGAAAGTAGCGACAATAAATTTTGAAAAATTAATAATCTCTCTTGTAAATATTCGAAGAGGAAGAACGATTTCGATGGACGTGAAAAAGAATTATTTCGAATCGATAAAAGAATTATTTGTACTTATGATCGAAACGAACGATGAATGTCTGATCATGTTACATAAATATACATATACATATATATATATATATATATATATATATATATATATATATATATATGTAGAGAGAGTGAGAGAGAGAGAAGAGAGAGAGAGAGAGAGAGAGAGAGAGAGAGAGTGCGAGAGAGCGAGAAGGAAACAAAAATCCAAATCCAAGTACATAATAAATATACAAAAAAAAATAAATATATATATATATATATATGTATATATATAATATAGCGGAGAGGTGTACGTAAGCTGCTTACAGTGCTCTTTTTCGGCAAATTTGACGTTGACTCGAAAAAGAAAGATAGAAAAAAGGAAGAGAAAAGAAAAAAAAAAAAGAAAATATCGCGCGCTAGAAAGTAGTGAGAGACAGTCTCGTTCGTTCGGGATTAAAAGAAAAACTCAAAACTCGTGGAATACTTCCGCGTGATAAAGGGGACGCGATGAGGAACAAAATAAGAACAGAAAAAAGAAAATTGAAAGAGAAAGAGAAAGAGAGATAGATAAATAAATAGATAGACAGAAAGAGAGAGAGAGAGAGAGAGAGAGAAGGACGGCAAAGAATCTCGAGCGCCGTATACAGTGGGGATGATATATCATTTTGGTTTCGAAGGATCGAAAAATCAATCTCGGTCATCGTCCAGAGCATAATCTCGAGGGGATGGATGGATGACGTTTTGGCACCATCACCCCTCCTCCGATAGTCGCTTAAGCACAACATGCATCATCGGCGCAAGCTCAAAATTTACACATATCTAACGCTCCGTAGACGCAGTTTATAGTACACGACGACGCTCTCTGTTATCTTTATTTTTTCTCTTATTGTTATATATCGTTTATATGTATATATATATATATATATATATATATATATATATATGCGTGTGTGTGCGCGCGCGCGCGCGTGTATATGGCATACAACGATGATACGTTTTTAACTGGCAAGGTTTTCGTTTCAAAAAGGACGAAGATGAGAAGAAAGAAATCTCGTGTACGAGGTCCTGATATACGGAGATTAGAGGAGTCGACGATCTATCATCGAGCTCGCATCGAAGCACGTGCACATCGACCTTCCTTTCTTTTCCTTTCGTTTCGTTTCTTTTCTTTTCTTTTCTTCTCATTCCTTTACTTTTTTCTTTTTTTTCCCTTTAATTCTCGAGCTTCTATTATTATTGCGCGTGAAAGGTAAACAGAGACAGAGAGACAGATAGATAGATAGATAGATAGATAGATAGATAGATTGATTGATTGATTGATTGATTGATAGACAGATAGATAGAGAGAGAGAGAGAGAGAGAGAGAGAAAGAGATGTTTCGTGCTTCGAAGCGTATAAGCGCAGCCATCGCGAATGGATCACACGATCGAGATGGCGAATCATTCGAAAATCATTCGTTATCTCGATCGTTCATTATCCGGTTTTTCTTTTTTTTTTTTTTTTTTTTTTTTCATTTGCCAGACGAGAAATCGTCGATGGATGGGGTGGGGATAAGTTCAGATCGATTCGTATAATATTTGTCGTCGGCCACGAAAGAAGCGAACATATAAAAATGTGTGTGTGTACGTATATATGTATATATATATATATATATATATATATAAATTTTTTTTTCTTGTCTCAAAAGGTAAAAAACATCAAACGATAGACCATCAAAACGAAAGGTTTGAGAAAATTTGTGTCGAAAGTGATCTTGCGTGGGCGACGACAAGGATCCCTCCTGTTTTTCATTCGTATCCCGCTCTCTTATCTCGTGTTTCAAGCTAAGCACGGTTTTTCTGCTGCACATGCAGTATAAGTATGTAATATAAGGTAAATATATATATATATATATATATATATATAAGGTATATATATATATATGTATGTATGTGCCTATGTATATCCATGAGAAAGCACGTTAAAGAGGCGGGACACGAAAATGGATCCGAAAAGGAAACGATATTAACGAAATAATAAAAAAAAAAAGATAATAAAATAAAATAATATACATATATATACATATATATATATATATATATATATATATATATATGCATGTAAAAAGAAAAAAAATGTAAATAATAAATAAAAACGATACTAAGCGATCTATAAATACATTACGAGGCGTAAGCTCTGATACGAACAACATCGCAACGACAGGAGAAAGCGAGAGTGTATAAAAGTTTCAAACAAATATTTTATCTCTCGACAAATTTGATTAGACACGCGAACGTACGTGAGATAACGTTTGGGAGAAAAGAAAATATATATGAGAGGACGAATGTGAAAGAATTGTTAAGTGCAATAAGAATAAAATTGTGCGCCGAGGTTAGAATCTTGATTGAAAGGGATCATCGAAAGAGGAATAAGAAGATGAAACAAAAAACAAATAAAGAAAAGATAAAAAAAGAAAGAAAGAATGATATACAGATAGATAGATGGAAAGAGAGAGAAAGAGAGAGAAAGAGGGCACGTGAGCGGACGCGTAATCGACGACAGAGAGATCTTTCGTATTGTCAAGGTTGAAAAATAAATTCGGCGGGACTTTTGTTAGATGAGATAAAATAAAAGTAAAATGAATAAATAAAGAAAAAAAAGGAAAGAAAAAGATAAAAAGGAGGAGAAAAAAAAATATATATATGTGTGTGTGTATACATATACATACATACATACATATATATATATATATATATATATATATATATATATATATATAAAATGTATAATACGAGAGAGAAACAGGAGCTAGAGCTCTAAGCGCGCTCGGCAGTGTATTCACAATCGCAATAACTATATTCATAACTTAAAGATACGACTACGTGGGAGCTTTCGCAAAATGGCCTCGATTTCATTTCGATCGTTCCTTTCCCAGTGATCCCATAAACGTGCTTCTGTGGGATCCGATAAAATTCAGGTAATACTTTCGAAATACACGAAGAGAAAGAAAAAAAGAAAAAGTACGCTCGATATACCTACATATATAATATATACATAAATATAACACACATATGTATATATATATATATATATTTTTTTTTTAAACTACGAGAAGCTCGAGTGATTTTATTTATTTATTAATCCTCTCCATTCTTTACCTCCTTCCATTCGTTATTTATATCAAAATATATCACGGAATTACTCGACGGATAAGAATTTCGAATTTCGAGAAACGTCCAACCGATGTCAATTAAATTTTACCGCGTATTATTTTCGTGTTTAAAGGGGGGATTAAAGTGAAAAAAAGAAAACAAATTACGAATCGACGACATTCGACTTTAGTCCGAATCCGAACGAGAATCGATTTCGCGTGGGGTATAATCGAGGCCATTTTCTATCTTTTTTTTTTTTTATTCACGAAAAACCCATCTACGAAAAAGGAAAGTGTACTTCATGCATAAGCCGTGGTACCATTAGCAGATCGTCATTGGAGTCGCGCATCCGCTTCTTTCCGAGCTCGATGCTCGCCATTGTTGTGCCCTGAAGTCCTCCGGATATCGCAGTCGCCGGCACTCCTGACATTCCACCAGCCAGCGCGCCCATTCCCGCCATGCTCGTAGGCATCGTCGCCGTCTGCTTTCGTGTGTGTATTATGTGTATTATGTGTATTATGTGTATGTGTGTGTATATATATATATATATATGTATTTATACATATATGTGTATATGTATTGCATTATATAGTTTAGTTTATTTTTTCGTACGTTCGTACGTTCGTTCACATGTCATTTTTGTTTTTTTTTGTTTTTTTCATCCGCACGTTTTTACGTACGTAAGTGCGTGCGTGGGATTTTTTTATATTTTTTTATATTTTTTTATTTTTTTTTCGCGTCGTTTCCGATCGCGCGCGCGCGCACACGTTCGTTTTCATACGATCGTTCCAACATTCATCATGTTACCAGTAATATTTCACGTTAGCGCGTCCATGGTTTTTCGATGTGCATCGACCAACATATCCGTTAATCCGTCCGGCGTTCACGAAACATCACAGTCCGCGACGCGTTTGTTTTTTTTTTTTTTTTTTTTTTTTTTTTTTTGACATATCGTTGACACATGTCATTTTTTTTACATATTTATGTAATAATTTATATATATATATATATATATATATGGATTTTGGTTTTGTTTCATTTTTTGTTGGTTTGTTTGTTTGTTTTCGATTTCGAACGATCGAATTTCATCACAATCACCATCGTATCGTTCACCATTTCGTCGTAATCGTAGTTATTACGAAGATGATGTATGCACATATGCATATACATATACATATATATTTTTGTTTTTGTGTTGTTGTTGTTATTGTGTAGGTACACACAGATGTATGGCGATCGACGATACGTTTGCATTCATTCGTTATAGTTGTTGGTTGGTCATCGTTGGTTGTCGTTGGTTGTCGTTGTAGTCGTAGTAGTAGTAGTAGTTGTTGTTGTTGTTGTTGTTGTTGTTGTCGTTGTTGTCGTTGACGTATATTGTTCGATTTTCAGGTATTACGTTCGGTTGGTAATATTTCGCAGGCGTTAATTGGCAGGTAGCGAAGCGCACGAAGGTTTTTCAGCAAGCATGAAGAAGCATCGTCAGGCGAGAGGGCAAGATAAAAATCAAAAAAAGAAAAACAGACCAGTTGAGGCTAAAGGCAAGTAACGACAGTCGCGATATGATAAAAAAATGTGTTTGTAAAATTTAAATATATATAAATATATATATATATATAAAATATATAATATATATATATATATATATATGTATACATATGTGTATAGAAAGATAAATAATTAGAATATAATAAAATATCTATATATATATAAATATGTATAATACATAAGGTATAGTGTATAAGAAAAAAAAATATATATATATTTATGTAATCCTCTTATATACGAATAATTCTATGGCAGAGTAATATTATATACGTTTAATTAACAGTCTACGATATTATTATACCATCCGGTCATCGTAGTTCGCGTCTAGAATTTACGGCTTACGATATATTTTAACTGCGAATGCGAGAGCGCGTAAGTAGATACTAGCGTCCCATATATATATATATATATATATATATATATATATATATATATATATATAATACATACGAGATAAGCAACGATAGGACAAAGCGATGCTTCTCGCTTAATAATATCATCTCATCCCGTTATCTCGGGAACACATCGAGGATATTTTGTCTTACGCGCGATCGCATCGAATATATAATATATAATATAATATATATATATATATATATATATATATATACACATATATATATTATATATCTTCTTTTTTGAAACAAATTAATTATAGAGATGCGTCACTGTCTATATATATATAGATATATAAATATGTATATACGATTCATTTCTTCTTTTTTTTCTTTGTTCTTTTTTCATTTATCGATATCCAACAAGAAGATGTAAAATTAAAAATAATTAATGTCGATCGCAATGCGTTTTTTTTTCTTTTTTTTTTTCTTCATCGTTTAACGAGGACCGGAAATGGATAGCCAAGTAATAACATCGTTAAAGAAACATTTAAAAATCGATTGAAACATCACTCGACTCGACGACGATTATCGGATTCTTCGAGGATCGATTAAAAAAAAAAAAAAAAAAAAAAAAAAAAAAAAGAAAAGAAAATAAAAAGAAAAACACTCAACGCACGTTCCCCGTCGATGACATCGATCGGCGTAGTCATCTTAACCGTCATCGATGTCATCGATTATCTCATTTATTTCCTTCTTTGTATTTTTTTCTTTCTTTTTTATTTTTTTTGTTCCTTTTTTTTTATGTTTCGTAAAACGGCGCGACGATGAAAGAAGATGAACGAAGAAGAAGAAATTATTGATAACGGATTGTGCGTAGAGTGTGTGTTATGTATGTATGTATGCATGTATGTAAGTATTCGTTTATGACCGGACGTGGGAAAAGAGATTCGAAGAAAAAAAAAAAACAAAAAAAGAAAGAAAGAAAAAAAGATTAAAAAATAGTAATAAAAAAGAAGAAAAGAAAGAAGAGAAGAATCGAAAGATTCGAAAGAGAGACTAAAAAAAAAAGATAAAACAAAAGTGAACCAACAACAACAACAATAATAATAGTAATAATAATCATAATAATAATGAGAAGAAGTACAGAAAGAGATTAAAAAAAAAAAAAAAAGAAAGAAACGGGATCCATTATATCGTCCATCGACATCGGTATTCCGTTATCGGCTGGCTTTTCTGACTCCTGTAACAATACCTGCAATAATCGGACTCGCTCTCGGGCGAAATTATTAATTAGTATTATTATATACATAATAAAAAGATGTTTTGCGTATATATATATATACATACATATATATATATATATATATTTATGTATGTATTTATGTATGTATGTGTATATATATATATATATATATATATATATATATATATATATACACTTTTTCTTTTTCGTTTATGCTCATTTTGTTTTCGACGAAGGACTCTCCTCTGACACGTATCTTTCCCATATTCTCTTTCTCTCTCTCTCTCTCTCTTTCTTTCTCTCTCTCTCTCTCTCTCTCTCTCTCTCTCTCTCTCTCTCTCTCTCCCTCGCTTTTTCCGCGCATTTATCTTTCTTTTCTCAATTATCAACTCATTCTAACTCGTATTCATGATATAATGACACTTTTAACGTTTCTTTAAAAAAAAAAAAGAGAAAAAGAAAAATGAAAGAAAAGAGAACATAGAAAAAAAAAATGAATCAACAAGATTACGCATAAGCGACGAAGACGAAGAAAAGATACGTTTTTTTTTCTTTTTTTTTTTAGTTTTATATATATATATATATATATATATATATATATATATATATATATATAAGGAGAACAGAGAGTAGCGAATAGTGAATGATGAGACGTCTCTCGTTAGAGTTCCCTCACATTTACAGGGAAGTACCTGAAAAACTATAATGATAACAAACCATGTACAGACATACATAAATCATACGTTCGTTTTACACCATCTCTTGTGAATATCCAAGTGTACGCCATTTTTCTATTTGTTGTCTTTTTATTTTACTTTATTTTTTATTTTATTTCTTTTTTTTTTTCGTTTTTTCTTTTCTTTTCTTTTTACGCCCGTCGTACGTGTAGCCCTCGTTCGAATCCTTCACTCAAGGTATTTATTGAGGGTATTATTATATCGTGGTTATACCTGTGTATGTGTATCTTTCTCTCTCCATAAAAATGTACGCACATGTGTTCGCATGTATTCGTATTCGTATTCGTAATTCGTATTCGTATATAAGTACGTGTGTGTACGTTTGGCGTGTGCAACGCTACGACTATGTGTGTATGTTTTGTGTGTGTGTGTGTGTGTGTTGTGCGTCAAAAAAAAAGAGTGCCGATAAAGAATTTCTTTCTATACAGTAGAGAGATTATACAAGAGTGAAGAATAATGTATATATTGACTTGTACGTATGTGCGTGTGTTTATATACATATATGCATATATATATATACATATACATTTATAATGGTGTCTTTATATATATACATACATGCATACATATATATATATATATATATATATATATATATATATATTATAACAGTATTGTGCGAAATATAAATGACTGATCTGGTCTTTGACGTGGAGAGAGGATTTTGTGTCGTACACTTGACAAACATTCCAGGTACCATGGCATAGCAATTCCGAAGAGTGCATTTCGTTAGATTAATGCGATTACACGAAGATATCCGGAGAGTTTTTTCGTTGTCGTCGTCGTGTTGAAAAGCGAATTCGTGGATACCGATAGGATCGATCGTCGAGCGTACCGACGAAAACGATGTACCAACGAGATTATAGGAGACACGTTCGTAGGCGATAATCCCTGCGCAAACTCCGAAGATCCATGGGGAGGATGTGAGAAAAACGAAAAAAAAAAAAAAAAATTAAAAAAATAAAAAAAGAGGGGGAAAAAAGTACACAACGAGACAGAACATTTTATCTTTCCACTTCTCTCTCTCTCTCTCTCTCTCTCTCTCTCTTCTTATATATTTTTTTTTTTTTCATTTTTCTTCTCGTCTTTCATCTTCCGCGGAGACAAATTTAATTTATGATCGGATATAACGTCGTAGTCGACTAAAATTGTTTTTCCCGGGTTTGGTTTTCCTTGAACAATAAGAGTCTCGCGTAACGAGGCGGCATAACGATCGGTAATTATGTTCAAGCCGGGGGCGGCGGCGGCGGCGTCGTCGTTCGATCATCACATCGCCGCGAATTATCTACTAACGGCGGTGCAATCTAGCGAATAAAGCGCGTTACGAAATCGCGTTAGATATTCCAATTATTCTTCGCGAATCGTATATTGTTTTTTCAACAATGCGTTAACAACGTAACGGACGACTACGACGATTATAATCGCATCGGACCGATCACAGAATTACAATCGAGAATGATCGATCGAACGATTCCTATAATATATACTGTGAGTCTTATCCAAATGAAGAGAGAAAGAAAAAACAAACAAACAAACAAACAAAAAATAAAAATCTAACAATCTGTCCAACGACTGACACTTTCTCCCTCTCTCCCTCCCTCTTTCTCTCTCTCTCTCTCTCTTTTTCTTAGTAAGAACTACGTTCTTACGTTTCTTTTTTTATTTTTTTCTTTCTTTTTTTTTTTTTTTTTTTTTATACGAGTCCTTGAAAAATTCCTCCGTCGAGCGTATTGTCGGGGGAAAAAAAAAAAGAAAACTCCATCGGACGATCTCGAACTTTATATAAAGTAAAACGAAAACGTTAAACGAGTAAAAGAGAACGCGATAAATTTCTCTACTCCGTTTTTTTTCCGTTCCTTTTTCCTTTTCCCCTCTTTTCTTTCCCCCTTCTCCTTCATCATCTTCCTCTTCCCTCCTCCGTGACCCCTTCCCCGCGTTTTCTCCTCTTCCTTCTCATTCGAGACACCCCCGACTCCCCGACCCACCCACCCATCCACCCAACCACCCATCCCCAAGCACCATCTATCCCCGATACTATTCTCGTTCCCTCTAATCGTCCTATTCTTTTTCCGCTCGCGTTTAGAACAAATTCGAGTAGCCGTGGCGGCGACGGCGACGGCGACGGCGTCGTCGTCGTTTACTCTCCCGACGTTACGCGCCTCCGTGAGAGGCTTTGCACGCTCGCGATGCACCCTTGGGAAATTGAAAACCACTTTTAGAGAATGAGACTTCCCTGCCAACAAGCTGGTCTGCCGCAATCATCCATGTGAGATTTTTCTTCCCATTGTGTGTCCGGGGTGTGGCTCTGCAGGTCTTCCGCGCGACGTCGCTGAAAATATCTTTCTTTCTCTCACTCTCTCTCTCTCTCACTCTCACTCTCTCTCACTCTCACTCTCTCACTCTTCTTTGCTTATCCTCTCTCTCTCTCTCTCTCTCTCTCTGTCTCTCGCTCACTCTCTCACATATTCGTTTACTCTCCCTCTCATTCTCGCTTCTCGTATATCTTTCTCCTTTTCTCTCTAACGCTCACACACTCACACACACACTCGCTCTTTCTCGCTCTCTCGTTCATATCTCCCCTTCCTCTCTCTCTCTCTCTCTCTTTCTCTCCTTCCCCGGACAACGGACACTTTTGTCCCCCGAAGACGAGTTCAACGAATCGAAGTGGAATGTCGTGTTACGCCGTAGCGAAGCGTTTCTGCTGCCGTCGTACGAACATAAATTTTCGGCCCGGCTCTGGCCTTCCTCCCCTTTTTTTTTCCTGCTCCGTCGTCTCACTCTTTTTCTGTAATTTCTTTTTCACTACTGCGCTGTTTTATTTTTCTTTACTTTTTTTCTCTCTTTTTTTTTTATTTTTTTTTAACTTTTATCGCCGTCGTTTATTGTCGTTGCTGTCGTTGTTGTGTTCTTTGATGTTGTTGTTGTTGTTGTTGTTGTTGTTGTTATTGTTGTTTGTTTTTGTCTTTTTTTTTGTTTAATTGTCATCGTTATCGTTGTCATTGTCGTAATTGGATCGTTTGTTATTTTTTTTTGTTTCACATCGATCGTCTTTGCTTCTCTATATTGCGTCGTGTGTGTGACCTTCTTGCTTATTCGATTTTATCTTTTTTTTTTTCTTTTTTTTTTTTGATTTATTCATCAGTCTTTCTTTTAATTTCTATTTCTATTTCTATTTCTATTTCTACTTCTATTGTCGCTCTATTTCTCTCCACCTCTTTCTCTAACCGATTATTTTCCTTTCGATCGAAATACGACGAGAGAACGTAATGAATGTTACTCGAGGGACAGTCGTTTTGCGAGATGCTAGCTAGAAGAGCT
>OU964961.1:24406265-24411265 GCA_918808275.2 Dolichovespula sylvestris | reverse complement strand
TTTCGTTTTCTTTTTTTTTTTTCTTGATTTCGCAAAAAAATACAAGAACGACAATCGGAGAAAAGATTTTTTGCGAGCGCGAACCGCGAGGAGGAAGAAAAAAAATTACTAGATCAGGTTGGACCTCTCTATGCCGAGCGTACTAATATGACGATTCTAAATTTAGATTTTTATCGGCAAACAATACGAAAAAGTTAACGGGCTGACTGCGATACGCGGATAGAACGATGTTGAAAATCGCTAATAGTATATATATTTATATACGTGGCTTTTTTCGACTCACACTCTACAGTTTGGCATTAGCGTCCTCGCGAGTACACTTATTCTCAAAGCTCTTACGCCCCACCCCCTCCCCCCATACTCCGAACACGGGTTACGTGTATCTATTTAAATTTATAGAGGATGTCTCTCGCGTTGTCGGAAATTCAAAGTTCGTGTTCTCGGATAACGTTTTTGGGCAACGAAAACGTTGGCCCTCGCTTATGCCCATAGATCGTTGGAACGAGCTTGAATTGGAGAAGAAAAGCGATACACATACAAACGCACAGATATATATACACACACACAATATATATATATATATATATATATATATATATATATATATATATATACATATTTGGGTGTATTCACGAGGACGCGTTACTGCCAAGGAGCTAATGCTAGGCGTTCGTACGTTGTCAGCCATAGCTTGTGCCAAAACCCGTGGCAGGAATTTACAGGCAGGTTTGCGCCATTATTTTATATATACAAGATGGATACAGAAAAAGAGAAAGAGAGAGAGAGAGAGAGAGAGAGAGAGAGAGAGAGAGAGAGAGAGAGCGAGAGATAGATAGATAGATAGAAAGATAGATAGATAGAAACAGAGAAAATGGTAGAAAAGTGGTTGCGTCTTGATGGGACGCCCGGTTGTAGTAAAAGGGAAACGGCGAATTTATTGGGATGCGGAAATTGTGGAAGAGAATACAGTAACAGATAGATACATGAAAATAGAGTACATAAGATAGTATTAAAGAAACAGAGATAATGAAATGAAGTAGAGCAATATTTAGCTGGCAAATTGGATCAAGTGATGCAAAGAGCGCCCCGTTTATGGACTGTGGGTGTCTGTTACGGGGAGGCGTAAAAAAGAGAGAGCCAACCTCATAGGTTCTTTTCTGTATATTTTTTTCTTTTTTTCTTTCTTTCTTTTTTTTTTCTATTTCTTTCTGGCCGATGATAGAACGTCATTTCAATTCGTTCGATTACATTTCTAGGGATAGTCGTTCACAAAACGCGAATCGCGATTTTGAACAACTGAAACGCATTTACGATGGGCAAAGGAACGTTCGTGAATAGACGCGAAAAAAATTTATCGAAAACGTAGGTCGTATGTATCTCGATCAGAAATCTGAAAAGAAAACAAAAACCAAAAGAAAGATCAAGAAGAAGAAGAAGAAGAAGATGATGATGAAGAAGAAGAAGAAGAAGAAGAAAAAGTAGAAAAAAAGCGTTGAGAGAAAATTTGCTAAGATCAAACGATTATTTCTCAATACGTTATCCTATCAGCGACCAGAAAGCAATGATACTAATAACTACTCTACATGGAACTAAATACCGTGTTGAGATCTGTCAAAGTGGCGCACTGCTCGCTGTATTCGGTGTACCCTCGCCCCGCCCAATAAGGTCACAAGGGAGGAGACGACACGGATAATTTTTGTTTTTTTTTTGTCGGGATATGACTATCGAAGGTAAAAAAAGAAGGGGAGAGGGGATATATATAATTACGATGGACGCTTTCCTCGAGCATCCTACGGTGTAGTAGTATTTCTAATCAAAACGGATTAGTTCGCACGTTTTGTTATAGGGGAGAAAAAAAAACACAGCGCATGCATCCGCTACGTGTTTGTCTGTCCGTTCTTTTCTGTTTTTTTTTTTTTTCTTTCAATACTCCATCACAATCGTTTCGGTATTCTTTTGTTTCTCGTTTTTATGTTTTAATTCGAAAAGGATGGAGGAGACGATCGAACGCGCGCGCGAGATTATCGAGAGATAAATAAAAGAAAAAACTTGGATAATATGCATCGCGAGTAACTGCCGCACGAACGAACATACATAATATACATATTGATATATATATATATATATATATATATATATATATATATATACATACACGTATATATATATATATATGTATATTAATATATACATGTATATATATGTATATATAAAAAAGTCGTCGCGTTCGATCGTCCCGTGTCATTTCGTTGAGGGGGAGATATGGTTCTTTTCCTTTTTTAATCATATTTTTTGTTGTCTTTTCAAAAGAAAAAAGAAGAGAGTTAAAAAGTTCATGCTTCTACTACTTATCGTTGGGAACGTTATATTCATATAGAAAGCGTGTCAGGCGTTAGAGATAACGGCGGATTATATGCGGTACATATTCGATATCTTAGCGTGTCGTGGCTCGTCTGCAAGTCGGGAAGCGAAAACACAATATATAAAGCACGTCACGAAGTGTCAGTTTTGCTTGATACATAAGAGAGAACGGGTGTGCGCTCCTTCCTGTTTCATTCGAGTATAAACCAGCGACACGAAAGAACGCACTTGGGCTTGAGTACGCGTATTAGAGTGCACGGCTTTTGACAAGCTGAAAAGGGCGTTAGAAAAGAGAGAACGCATATACGTGAATGCAACGATTAACGAGATACACACGTACACAGGCGACGACGTATAAGAGAGGAGAGCGTGTTTGAGATTGTTTATACATGTGTATATATATATGTACACACATGCATATATATATATATATATATATATATATATACACATACATATGTGTATACGTGCGCACGTTTATATGTTTGACGTGTGCGTGCGTGCGTGTGTGTGTGTGTGTGTGTGTGTGTGTTGTATATATGATAAGAGATGTAAAAGAGAGGACATGGAAAATAAAAAGATGCGTGTAATTAAGACGGATATTACGGCATAGAGAAAATATGAGAGAGGAGGCATGGCGAATGGTCCCTTTGAGATGTTGCTAAAGAGTTACGAAGATATATATGTGTATGTGTGTGTGTGTGTGTGTATGTATGTATGTATATATATATGCATATGTATATACGTGTATATGTATGTATATAACAAGTTGACACTGATTACGCGTACTAAGAATTTACTACCTACGACAGAAGCGATGCACAAAAGGTACGTTTGGCTGATAGAAAAATTGTGCTGGATGGAGTATTAACGGTCGGAGGGGTGGAGGGTGGGGGGTAGAGAAAGGGGAAGAAAAGTTGGAAGTAGAGGGGGTGGAAGGAGAGATGAAGAGCTCGTTTTTTTTTTCGTGAAGCAACGAAACCTTTTTTTTTCTGTTTTTTTTTTTTATTTTTTTTTTTTTATTTGCCAGGCTACTACTACTACTACTACCATACGTTTTCTCCGAGACGGATCGAAACGGAACGGAACGAAATGAAACGTGATGAAACGAAACGAAACGAAACGAAATGAAACGAAACGAAACGAAACGAAACGAAACGAAACGAAACGAGTGATTCTATTTTTATAGTTACTCGTACTAACTTTCAAATCGAAAATTATTAAAACCGAGAGTATTATTATCGGAGTGCTTTACTATCGCGAAGAAAAGTATCACAGATTTATATATGTGTGTCTATATATATATATATATATACACACATATATGTATGGAAAGAGAGATAATGTTTTCATAACTATATACAAATACATACGCACACAAAGGACACATACACATGTATGATATACTATATATCGTATAGAACTAACCGTAGATATGTAAGTGTACAAAGGTATACTACTATTCGAGTTCGTTTCTGCGGACACGTTTTGTTCCGCGCAATTCGATCGCGTTCGATACGATTCTAATCTACTACCGATTTCCATTCCGTTAGACGTTAGCAAACGAAAATAGTGAAACGCGAAGAGGAAGTAGAGCTAAAAATTGTAGAGTTTGAACGAAAAGAAACGTAGGATCGACTGCGATCGAGTGACCGTGACAAAATTAATCGATATCTATTAAGCGGGGATACACGTTCTATCTATGTATGCATGTATGTATGTATGTATATATGTATGTATGTATGAATGCATGTATGTATGTATGTATGTATGTATGTATGTATGTATGTATGTATGTATGTATGTATGTACGTACGTCGATCCATCGTTTCGATCCGATCGATTCTATTGTAAGTACTTTGCGAACGATAATATACAAGCGTATTCAATATCGTTAGACACGTGGAAATAATAAGAGAAATTCATATTTATTAAATACCTACTGTTCGCTCGTAGCGCACACATAATTACGTAAAATTACAAAAAAAAAAGATAAGAACACATAAAGAAGTAGAAATATATATATATATATATATATATATATATATATATATATACGTAGGCATAGATAGATATAGATAAGTAGATAGATAGATAGATAAATGTGTGTGTTTGTGTTTATATATATATATATATATATATGTATAAAGGACGATAATTCAAAGGGCGATTATATTCTCTATCGAGAAGAGATGTGCGTGTGCGGTGTAGCGTGTAGCAGTGTGAAGTAAATACTGTGCGTGCGCAGTCGTATCGTACGCGCGCGCGCAAGCACAGGGAGAGAGAGAGTTGTGTGTGTGTGTGTGTGTGTGTGTGTGTGTGTGTGTGTGTGTGTGTGTGTAGTAGTTTTAGAGTGGTAGAAGATATGCATGTAAAATGTCTCAAACCGCATGCGATCGTATAATAAAAATTTATATTAAAGCACCTCCTCCTAGCTCTGTAAAAAGTAAACACTTAATGTCCTTTGAATAATTAACGAATTAGTAAATAAGTGTGAGCGATCGTATACGACGACATAAAAAAAAAAGAAAAGAAAGAAGATAACATTAGAAAAAAAAGGAAAAAATAAACGATGAAAATCATTAAAATATACTGTTGCGGTCTTTTGAGAGCTGAAAAATGAGAGACACAGGTGATAG
>OU964961.1:24358765-24396265 GCA_918808275.2 Dolichovespula sylvestris | reverse complement strand
CCCCCCACCCCCCACCTCTTTCCTTCTTTACCCTCGTTTCTTTAATTCGCGACAACCCAACAACGAAGCGTTTACTTTTGCAGCGATAAACTAAGTTTCCAGAAGCGAAGGCAGGTCATTTCAAGCGTAAATCGCGTCTATATCGGCACGACCGTTCTTTATATGTATATATATATATATATATATTTCTTTTTTCTTTTTTGACATTTTTTCCTTCCTTCCTTCCTTCCTTCCTTCCTTCCTTCCTTTCTTACTTTATCTATATTCCGTTTTTAATTTTCGGTCGCACGAGGACCCCCTATAAACGCACCTTGCGCGCTCCTTCGGGACTCTCCATTACGCGCGGAGAACTTTTTGCACGGCACTGCTCGTCACGTTCGTTGAAGGAGAAATAAAAAAAAAAAAAAAAACGAGAAAAGAAACAACAACAAAAAAAATAGGATACGTCGTACAATTACGTCATCGTTTTTAAAAAACAATATCAATTGTAAGATTGTAAAGAGGAAAGCAAAAAACCGCCGAGAAAAATAGAGAAAAGAATTTTTGTCTGTATCTATCATTCGACGATACTCCGAACGTGACGGGCGTCTCGAGCGATCACCCTCTTCGACTCTTCGAGATTCGTATTGAAAAAAACACGGACAAAAAAAAATATACGAAATGCCAAGTGCTCTTGCTTTCTAAAGTAGGGAACGGTTTAGAAATACAAAAAAAAAATAAAAATAAAAATAAAAAAATAAATAAAAGGAGAAATAGAAAATATAATACTAAAAGGAAAAAAGGAAAGAAATAAGATTAAATTGTGAAGTGACGCGTTAAAAAATCTCGTAGAGTCGAACGAGGGAGAGAGAGAGAGAGAGAGAGAGACAGAGAGAGAGAGAGAGAGAAAAAGAGAAAGAGAGAGTGAGAGAGAGAAAGAGAGAGAGAGAGAGAGAGAGAGAGTGAGAGTGAGAGATAAAGATAGATAGAAAGATAGAGAGATAGATAGAGAAGTAGATAAGTATAGAGATAGATAGATAGAGTCAGATATAAGACCGCGCGATATGTGCATGCTTTTATTAATAATCTCTAAAAGGAAAACTTGTAAAAACTTCGTAAGAAATATTCTTTCTCTCTCGATAAACAAACCAACAATATATCTCGGTCTTTGTGAGGCATGCAAATAAAAAATTTCTTTTCTTTTGTTTTGTTTTCTCGAACTTACGGTGCGGCGCGCTCTTATAAAACAAAGTTTAAGCTTTCGTACAAAACGCTTACTAGTAACAGGCAAGACGGTCGCGAGATACGTACGAGGACGAGAGTAAGAGAGAGAGAGTGAGTAAGTGAGAGAGACTGAGAGAGAGAGAGAGAAAACGTTTTCTAGCAGGTAATAGTTTCTCATATCCCTTCTAATATGGTAAGGTCCAAAAAGTTAGGAAGCCTTTCAATTTAAAAAATGTATCTTGCATTCTCGTTAAACGCACTCTCGTCGTCGTAGTTCTCGTTCGCGACGTTTAATTAACTAAAAAAATTAGTGGAAGCCAACCAAAACCAGGAGTTACCATAAAGGCGTGGGTAGCGAGAAGTTGCTGCTGGATTTGCTGTTGAAGGTGATGGTGTGGTGCCGGAGGTGCCGGGGCCTCCTGTTCACCAATGACGTAATTGGAGAACACACCAACAATCAACCACAACCACGTGAGCCACAGCGGCAAACATAGGGGACAGACAGGCAGTCATACGAGTAGTATAGGGTTCGATGTCACATAGCATCGACTATGAATGTATGTCATGATATAAAAAGCGGGTGGGATTTTTTTATGTACTTATGTGTATGTATATATATATATATGCATGTA
Organism: Dolichovespula sylvestris; assembly: GCA_918808275.2. NCBI lineage: Eukaryota > Metazoa > Arthropoda > Insecta > Hymenoptera > Vespidae > Dolichovespula > Dolichovespula sylvestris. The sequence continues at coordinate 24,394,430 of OU964961.1, read as the reverse complement.
AGTATGTATGTATGTATATGTATAATAGATAGATAAATAGATAAGTGTATTCGTGTATGTATATACATATGTATACATTCATACATACATACATACATACATACATATATACATACATACATATATATATATACACACATATATAAATGACTAACGCGATATATAACTTTTGGTACTTTGATGTTAGGTAACACACGTGTAATATTGAATTAAAGAGTAAACACTTGGATAAAAGTACAATTGGAACGCGTATGTAAGATAAGGTAAGATTAGTTCGGATCAAATTTAAGTGACCGAAGAGACATTGAAGGAATTATAGAGAGAAGAAAAAAAAAAAAGAAAGTAACAAGTTTCAAAAAGTGAGAGATACGTTCCCGCGTATTACGTCGAATCAATGCGCGCACCTAACACGATACGTACGAGCACGCGAGAGTGACAACATATTGGATACGGACGTTCCCGTTGTATTTCGAGAGAAAAGAAGAAAAAAAAAAAAAGAGAGAAAAAAAAATATAAAGAAAAAGCAAGGGAAGTAAAACGACGACGAAGAAAGAGAGAGAAGAAAAAAAAAAAAGAAAAATAAAAGAGGAAGTATTACGACCGGACTGAAAATACCGATTCGATTGTTTCGACGTTATATTACGTTATATAAATATATGTCGACTGTCTATCGATATACGTGGATATAATCAGGCTCCTAGGAAGTGGGGACGACACTGACCAAAAACATGCGGCGTGCTAAATTTTACTCTTAGGAATTCATCTCTCGGTGCAATGCCCGCAGAAAAAAAAAACAAAAAAATAAACGAACGCGCAGGTGAACGTGTACGGTGTGACGAGGAGGTCATACGACGAACGTCGAATCTCGAGAAGAAAACAACAAGAGTTATCATCCTGAAAAAGGAATCCCTCTGCTCGGTGTTCGTTAAACGGATCGTAAAATTTAAATAAACCTATACCCGCGTTTGCCGTATATAAAAAGATTCTCTCTTTTTTTTCTTTTTTCTCTTTTCCGTTCTCTAATTTTTCATTTCATCACCGCACCGTACACGATCTTACACGGCGTTGCCTACCAAGAAAAACCAAAGGGAAAAAAGAAAAAAAGAACAAGAAAAAAGATAAAAAAAAAAAAAAAAATAATAAGGTATCTATAGTATAAGGTATATAAACCTCTCGACTAACACAGACAAAAAATCAAAAACTTTTCGATCGTGATGAGATATATTATAATTATAATATATGTGGATGTGTGAACAGAGCATAAGACGTTGGTGCAACGATTTTTCTATTAATTGGTTGACGTACCACTGCTGGTACCTGGCCAGGCACTAATGGTTGACCAGGCGTTAGGCCCATCTGTTGCATCAGCGCGTTCTTCAGGGCTAAATGATTCCGTCCGTTTATCAAAAGCTGGTCCTTAAGGTGTTGAGGAGGGTGGAAGTATTTGCAGGGTGGCTTTTCCCGATTACATCGGCCCTGTAACAAAGAAATCAAATAAATATTAAATATCGCATCGAACGTCAGCGCGACAATGTAATATCATCATATATGAAACATTCTAACGATAAGAATTAAATAACCAAAATTTAAGTCGACTCATAAGGGACGACGAATGTTATTCTTTATCCCCTTACCCCCTCCCACACCCACTCCCACTCCCACTCCTTTCATTCAATTACGACTCCAGTCAAGTTAAAGTATGCAATATCATAAATTCGCGCCATTTCGTAAATGCTGAACAAGGCGTCGTACGTCGTCGTTCGTCCCCACTCCCCCGCCCTCCTCCTACTCGGTACTCGCAATATCTCTTTCGCGTAATTCTACGCTCTACTTGTTCCCACTGCAATACGAAAAATACCATAGTCCATGAAATACATAGTCTCTGCGAAAACGCTGCCGGAAGAAATACTCTCTCGGCGTGGTAACGTCTGTGTCCTTAAATTTATCGTAGTCAGCTGTTTCTACTAAAGTAAGTAAGTAGTAGTAGTAGTAGTAGTAGTAGTAGTAGAAGTAGTAGTGGTGGTAGTAGAAGCAGTAGCAGCAGTAGTAGAAGGATAGGACACGGGCGTTCTCGCGCGTTCATCGGTATTTTCGTAAGATAAATGTATCTGTTTTTAAAATTAATTAAATCCCGACGTCACTCGGCAAAGGCTTCGGAGAGGAGGGGGGAGGGGGAGAGGGGGGGGGCGGGGCGCCGGGTCAAAGGAAATGTCAACTTCTTAGTTTAATCTCTTCGTTCTCTTCGCGTTCACGGGTGACGACTCGACTCGACTAAAATTCGTTTCTCAACCATACACAGATCCAATTTCATACGGACGTTTCTATCGAAAATCCCTTTCATACGATGAACTTGTTAACCTCCTGTCTTCCACCGACTCCTACCTCCCTCCCTCGTCCTACTAATTCTCCTCCTCCTCCTCCTCCTCCTCCTCCTCCTCCTCCTCCCACCCCGTTTCACTTATTTCATCGTTTACCTACCTTCCACAAATTTCTAGTTCCTTAACGAGCCATCTTTCGTGACTACCCACCCCGTTGTACGACTATTACCCTTTGTAATAGTACGGGAGGTAAAGTTAAGGGTGGTAACATCGAAACTAACGATCCTATCAGAACTTACGAACTATTTTTATTTTAACGATAGAAATGGTTAAGCGCGAAGAAACATATTCGAACGAGTGGAAGAGAGATTAAAAAAAGAAAAGGTATAGTTAATATAATGGACGGAAAGCTCAAGAACGACGGATTACTCCTCCTTTCACGACGCGTGTGCGCCCCCCCACCCCCCAACACACACCCACCCCCTCCCCTCCCTCCCTGCCCTTTATTAAACGCGGCAACGAAGATGTCATTTCGTGAGAATTCGAATATGAACGTCGAATGAAAACGTCGAAAAAGGATAGAAGAGAGAAATTAAAAAATTCTTGGCGAATAATCTCGAGAGATTAAAAGTAACGACGAGGAACGATAGGATCGATATAAGTAATGCGTTATCATATAGCTTCTTCTTATCGTCGTTGAAATTAAAAAAAAAAAAGAAAAAAAAAAAAAAGGAAAAAGAAAAAAGAACGGACAGGTTCGTCGAGCAACAGCGGTACCACGTAACAATGCGAAAGCGAGAAGGAGGAGGATGGGAGGATCGTAATTAGTGTTAAAATGACTCTCTTAATCCGTTAATTTATAATGGTGTAAGTAAGGCTATAGACGGAACACACATTGAAGGGAAAAGTATACGATTAAGATTGCCGCTTCAATTAAGAAGAAGAAGACTTTCCTCGGGGTATGTGAAGAGTAGTGGTGGTTGGTTGTGGTTGTGGTGGTGTGAGCGAGGGACCAGAGGGATAAGCAAAGAGGAGGGATGAGGCGAATGTGGGAGAGATGGGGTGGGAGGGACGTCCTTCCTCTCCTCTCTGAAATATTCTCATATGTTAAGGTAGTAAGCGCGCATAAATTTTCTCTCCGTTATTTGAAATTTATCCGTAATGGATAGGATCTACTAAGGATACGAGAGGATCGCGACGCGACCAATATTCAACGGTACCGGTGATATTACTTTCGCATAATTGCCCCGCCCGCCTTCTTGGCTCTTGCTTTTCGATCGGTTAAAAAAAAAAAAAAAAAATAGAGAAGAAAAGAAGGGATTTGAAATTATGTCACATCTTTCTTCTTCCTTTCTTCTTCTTCTTCTTCTTCTTCTTCTCATCTTTTTTGTTTTATTTCCTTGTTCTCTCTCTTTTTTTTTTAATTTCAACTTTCACGTACGAAATAAAAATACTCAATCAAAAGATACTTTCTTTCTTTTCTTGATCGAAATAAAAAAAAAAAATAAACGAAGAGATAGATAGATAGATAGATAAATATATATATATATATATATATATATATATATATATATATCTGTATAGAGAGAGAGAATCGACAAAAGAATTTCTTTAAAAGTTGATAAAACGGCGACTTACGACGAAAGGACATATAAAATGTGTACTCGCTTGCTCGCTCGCTCGGTTGTAATACGTGAAACCCGAAAGTAGGTACGGACGTTTTCATGGAACGAAACAAAACGAAATAAAACAAACGTAACGTTTATGTTTACGTTTACCGGTTTTAGAATGTAATATCGTTGTAGTAGTAAAAGGGCGCGGGTAAGCGTGAAGGCAAGTTGTTACGGCATTGTTATCGTACACAAGTGCCGTCCCCTCATTTCGAATTTATCCATAAACGAAACATACTCCAGCACAAGTGGCTCATAATATAGCTAGTACGCAAAGGATCCTTACTTCTCTCTCTCACTCTCTCTCTCTCTCGTTCGTTCTCTCGCACGCTCGTTCATAACTCGGGCGTCGGAGCGAAGTGTAACACGGTTTAAGGGTGAGTTGCGGGTGCTGTTGCCGTTGCTGCCGACGCTGTTGCAAGGTCGGAATACGGAAGTGGTAAAGGGAGTAGTAACGGGAAGGAGCAAGGAGTAACCGAGGGAGCATGAAAAGGAAGAAGGTTATATGATCGTGGTGGTGGTGCTGGTGGTGATAGTGATGGTGGAAGAAGGAGGTAGAGAAGGACGAGGAAGAGATGGTGAAGGAGGGTGTAGATAGGTCGGAGGGTGTCGTGGTGGTACTAATTAGACCTTAACAATATTAGTTCAGGTAAGATGTCTATACGGGGGATGGGAAGTCGACCACACCAGCGGTACCAACACCATCAAATCCCACGACCCACCCATCTCCCCCACCCCTCCCGAAGTGAGCTCGTGCTTTCTTACGAAAATCCAGTGGCTTTTGATAATAACTACTTGCGAGCATAAACTCTGACGGTATCGTAAAGAAAAGACAGAGATAGTGAGAGAGATAGAGAGAGAGAGAGAGAGAGAGATAGAGAGAGAGAGAGAGAGAGAGTTGGAGATATGGGAGAGGTACTCAAATATCGTCTAATTAACCATATTCGAGAGTTTCCAGAAATAATGTATGGTAACCATGTTTTAGAAAGTTTTGAGCTATCGAGAAGAGTTGATCTCTCTCTCTCTATCTATCTATGTATCTATCTATCTATCTATCTTTCTCTCTCTCTTTCTCTTCGTTTCTACATCGATGTAGTCGTGAACATAGAGCTTGCTGTGTTGCTTAATCTCTATCTACCTCGATGTGGTTTGTTCTCGCTTAACTAATTGTAAAAGAGAGAGAGAGAGAGAGAGAGAGAGAGAGAGAGAGAGAGAGAGAGAGAGAGAAGATTCCCGCACATGACACGAGAAACGAGAGACAGCTTTTCCACGAACGCTAGGTGTTCGACGCATCCCAGGTTTTAGTGCTAATTAGGTGTCGATGTCGAGCGGATGAATTTACGTGAAAGCAGGCGTATATATATATATATATATATATATATATATATATATATATATATATATATATACACCCAGGAGCGACGTTAACATCTACGAACGTTACACACGTAATCCTGTTGCTTCAAGCCTCGAGAAACTTTGATCGATGACAAATCGAGGATCTCAAACGATAGGATCGCCCGAAACGATCGATCATACCCGGTCCCTCCTATCGAGAGCTTGTTCGTCCCAGTTTTTCTTTTTTCTTTTCTCTTTTTCTCTCTAGAATCCCGAAAAATTATATATATATATATATATATCAGAAAATTCCATATATCGATCATCGCATCGCTTCGTGCAAATACTTCGAATATTCGAATGAACGAATGCATTATTATTATTATTATTATTATTATTATTATTATTATTATTATATCTCGTCTTGCGAAACAAAAACCGCCGCGCGAGAACAGATTCTTTTTCTATGTGAATTTGATAAAACAAAAAAAAAAGAAAAAAGAAAGGAAAAAGTAACAAAACGAAAGAAAAAAGAAAGAGAAAAAGAGAGGAAGGAAAGAGCGTCGTCGTCGATGTTACGTCGAAAGTTATAAAACGGTGTAAATCGTTCATTTCGTTTCCTTTTTCTCGTTTTCTCCTCCCGCCATACTCCCCTCCGCCATCTCCATTCGAATTTCAATGTAAAACCCTTGACGCGAAGAAAAGGAAGAAAATCGAGCGCGTAGATCGTTAAGAAAATTTCAATGAAAGCCGTCCGTCTGTTTGCTCGCTCCTTGATAAATTATTGGCATCGGTAACAACCGAACGACGAGGAGGTGTATGTCAAGGGCAAAAAAACACGTTTCCACTCTTCTTCTTTTATACCTTTTTTTCCTCCCCCCATCTCCCCACCCTCCCAACCGCTTCTTCGTTTTGCTTCTTTCTCCTGTTTCTTATACTTCCTTTATTTTCTCTCTCTTTCTCTCTCTCTATCTTTCCTTCACGAAGAAGGAAGTCGAAGAGGTTACTACACTACTACTACTACTACTACTACTACTACCTCCTTCGATCGTCATTGTTTTGGCTTTCCGAACGTTAAAAAGAAATTGGGAAGGGTCTGAGAGACCGACTCAATTACGGGCGCTGAACGACGCGATAATTGGGATCAAGATTGATCGTCTTCCTTCCTTCCTACAGGGTCTGACCTTTCGCGAATAAAAAGGAACTCTCGTCGTTGCCTGACTCTGACTCTCAGCCCTGGAATAAGACGAAAAGCTAGCTAGTAGGGTTCGCACGCTCGGGGCTACAATGAAACTTTACCATTGCGTACGTCCCCAGTGTTATTGCCGTTTCAACGTACGTGAGATGAAATGAAAAATTGAATAGATATTTGTAATTACGTACTTACGTACGAAGGATAAAAACCGTTTTGCACTATACCCTTTCGTGAATAGATAAACGAGACTTTCCTCTTTTCTCTCTCTCTCTCTCTCTCTCTCTCTCTCTCTTTTTTCTTTCTCTTTTTCTTCTTTCTTTCTTTTCCTTTCAACAGGAAAATCGATTTGTATTATACGTAACGCGAGTAAGTAAGTACTTACGTACACATATCGTATTTATGTTTTTCTCCAAAGTTCAATATTAAAAGTCGATTATGAAAAAAAGTTTACGTACGATGTCGTCACGTTACAATCCAAACATAAATATTGTTTGCCTGAAAGATGGAACTTATCTCAACGACGCACATACACGCACACATACATACATACTTACGTACGTACGTACGTACGTACGTATCTATGCCCTCGAATCGTAATCAATATTTACGACGCAGTCTTGACGCTAAAAGGAAAACGAAAAAAAAAAAGGAAAACAAGAAAAAGGAAAGAACTAAGGATCGTCGTAGTCGTGAAAAAGATCGTATCGTTTTGCGACAATAAAATCCAAGGCGACAATAATTCATCGTACTTATCGTTTTTACTCGAAGATCAGAGAAAGAGAGAGAGAGAGAGAGAGAGAGAGAGAGAGAGAGAGGTTGGTAACATTTTGTAAAAACGATTCGAAGGAGAAAGAGAAAGAGAAAGAGAAAGAGAAAGATGAGGTGAAGGAAGAAGACGAAAACGAAGAAGAAGAAGAAGAAGAAGAAGAGGATGAGGAGAGTAAAGAGGGGGAGAATGGTGTGAAGGTGTTCACTTCATGGCGGCAGGAGGTCGATGTCGAGCAACCTTTTTCACCTCGATAAAGCCCTGTCGTCGAAGGTAGCCGACGAACACGATCCTTCAGACCCGAGCTAACTCCGCTTTATAACATCTCACCCATCTCTTTCTCGCACACACTCTTTCTCTCTCTCTCTCTCTCTCTCTCTCTCTCTCTCTCTCTCTCGCACGCGCGAGTGTATTAAAGCACACGACGAAAGCGTGGATGTCGGCTTTGGTGACGGTATAAGAGCGAAAGCGAGAGAGAGAGAGAGAGAGATAGGGTGGTAAGGCACGACGAAGACGCAAATACACCGACACACTGTAGAGAGAGAGAGAGAGAGAGAGAGAGAGAGAGAGAGAGACGCGTGCATACGAACGGAGAGTCGTCGAGACGTTGCAAGCAAGGGCTGCAGGACGGCCGAGCAAGATTACTAGGATTTGCGCGTAGATTTGCATATCGATTTTCTCCTCTGTGGCACGATGGTGCCCTCGTACGTACTGGGCGCCAAGCGGCACACGCTTTCCCTTAATTTCGTCGTGGATAGATAGATAGATAGAGAGAGAGAGAGAGAGAGAGAGAGAGAGAGAGAGAGAGAGAGAGAGAGAGAGGAGAAAGAGCTGCGGTATTAGCTCCGGTGTGGTGGTTCGCTTTAAGTCCCCCCTGCCCCCATGCCCGCCAGCCCAACCACCAACACCCTTCCCTATCAACTATTCGATCCCTTCTGTTACCTACGAAGAAAAATATTATCCAAGAAGAAGAAGAAGTGATGCCGAAAGAAAGAACGAGACGCGAACGGGGAGGGGGACGGGGACGAGGACGAGGAGAGAGAAAGAGAGAAAGAGAGAGAGAGAGAGAGAGAGAGAGAGAGAGAGAGAGAGCGAAAAGGAGTTACGAACGACGCCCTAATTTCCCTTTAATTTTCGTCCGTCAGAGTATCCGCTCATTTCGTAGCACTTAACGCAGCTTCGCCGAAGTTCATCCATCCATTCGTTCGATTCTTTTTACACATACAGAAAGAAAGAAAAAGAGAGAAAGAGAGAGAGAGAGAGAGAGAGAGAGAGAGAGAGAGAGAGAAAGTAATTTAAGGAACGTCATTGAGGGAGCAAAATACCACGTGTTTTTCTTGGACGTAAACGATCTCGATATACATACACACACAATGAGAGAGAGAGAGAGAGAGAAAGAAAGAGATAGATAGATAGATAGATAGATAGATAGACAGAGAGAAAGAGAGAGAATGTGCTTTGAAATATATCCACGAAGTATGTATAGAAAAATGTATAAATATCGATGTATAATACGAACGAGCGTTCGCAAGCTAACTCTCGTACCTACCCTACCTACTTACCTATCTATCTACCTAGCTTACCTAACTAACCTATCTACCTACCTACCTACCTACCTACCTACCTACCTACCTACCTATTCTACCTACCTACCTTTCTTCCTTCTTCCTTTCTTTTGCTTCCTCTTTCACGTTTCTTAGATACTCGATGTATCACGAAACGAGCTTTTCCCATCGGCAAAAATACGAGGATTCGATATACGCTCGAGAAGTTGATGGCGAGCTTACGCCGCATTGAATCCGACGTTAAAAGGGATTTATGCCGTACCAATGGAGTACAAAATTGCCGAGAGCGTGGCCCGATCGTCGCGCTTATCCCATACCCTCCCTTTATCTCTCTCTCTCTCTCTCTCTCTCTCTCTCTCTCTCTCTCTCTCTCTCTCTCTATCTCTCGCACGAACGTTGTTCACCATTCGCCATTCGACTCTTCGCAATTTGGCGGGCTCGTTTCATTCTTTTAAACGCTTTGAACATACACATATATACCTTACCGTATCTCTACCGTGTGTTTTTACCCCCTTTACACCCCCTCCGCCCCCTGTTACTTTTTTCTCTTTCTCTCCTTTTTATTTGCGTGTTTTGCTTTTTCTTTTCCTGCTTCTTTCTTTCTTCCTTCCTCCCTTTTTTCTATCTTTCTTTCTTTCTTTCTTTCTTTCTTTTTCGTTTCAATTTCTCTTTCACGCATCGCCCTCGCCACGTATCGTCGGAGTCAATCGATCGAAATCGTAGTCGAGCTTTACACAGGACGACAACACGGTCGGAACGCGTCGAACTTTGAATCTGTTTTTTCTTGTTTTTTTACTCTTTCTTTTTTGTTTCCTTGTTTTACGTTAAAACGCGTTCGTTCGCCCGCGAGATGACATAATACGTGAATAATAAATAAGGTAATAAAAGCTAATGGAGAAAGTTCGTACATTTTATTTAAAGCGGTCAGGCCAAAAAATAATTAATTGTACGTGAATGTCGAAGTATCTGGAAAAGACAGAGAGAGAGAGAGAGAGAGAGAGAGAGAGAGAGAGAGAGGACAACTACTATTGACTGACTTTCCCATATCGTATTAACACCACCCTTTTTGTGGAACTTGTGTAATAGGATCAATGACAGAGTTCCTCTACGATCGAGAGGGATAGAGACAGAGAGATAGGTAGATAGAGATAGATAGATGTATAGATAGATAGATAGAGAGAGAGAGAGAGAGAGAGAGAATGATATCGAGATAGCAGCGTAGGACGAGAACAGTGGATATTGGTGCGATGATAGGGTAGATTGAGAGGAACTTTGTTATCTCGATTACTTAGGGGAGTGGAAAAAAACACGCCGTTGTTTCCCGATCGATCTCTTTCGTTCTGTCTCTCTTTCTCTCTCTTTCTCCCTCTCTTTCTCTCGTTATATATATATATATATATATATATATATATATATATATATTTATTATATATATATATATATATATTTGTGTGTGTATGTTATATATTTATCTCTTTTACTTCCCCGCACGTGTTTTAACGCATTCACAGACCAATTCGCTTTTCGTGGAAATTCGAGTAACGCATCATTGAGAATACCAAAATCGTTTGAACTTTGGGCAGTTTCGAAAACTTCTATTCTACCGTGAATATCGATGTCGAGGAACATGCATATATATATATATATATATATATATATATATATATGTATATACACATATGTGTATGCACATATATGTATATACAGATAGTTTAGGGAACGATGGAAGAAGGTTGGATTAACTAAACACACTCTCTCTCTCTCGCAACGATATTTCACATGGAACTTACAACATACAGTATCGAAGGTGTGGGTGGGTGGGTGGAGGTAGGGGTATTAATAACTGCATTACCTCGTCCAAGCTAAAGCGAACTACAAACTCGTTTGTATCGTGTACTCGTCGCTGGTGATACCTAACGTTCGAAGTTATATTTCGAGAATGTTTATTTACTGTTATATTCCCCATGTATATTTAAGTACGTATGTATGTATATGTACACACACACACACACACACACACACACACACACATGTTGGATACCTAGAGATAGTATACGTAAAGTGCTATTATAGTGAAAAAACAATTATTTTTCCGATTCGTTTAAATAATGACATTAACATCGATCCGCGTATCCCTTTTAGAACGTAAACAAAATGTAACACACACACACACACACACACACACACACACACACACACATTTGTATTTTACAGACGGATTACTGGGGAAAAAACGGTATTATCCGTACGAGGTATTGTTTTGAAACACACGCGTCATCGCGAGACGCGTAACACCCCTTTCATACGATCGTCGATCAATCTCGTTGCCATTTCGTTCATTCCTCGATTCGGGATTTGAAGAGAGGTGGAAGGGGAAGGGGAGAGGAAAAACGGATACAGCAGGTTATGTAGGATTCGTATGTATGTAGTGACGATAGAAGAGAGAGAGAGAGAGAGAGAGAGAGAGAGAGAGACAAACGGTATGACAATCGTTTGAAAATTTAGGCAATTCAACGTGGTCCGTCGCATATTTCTATATATACTTTGATAAATCGTGAGTACACGGGGGTTATCTAAAGCTTCTCTCTCTCTCTCTCTCTCTCTCTCTCTCTCTCTCTCTCTCTCTCTCTCTGTTTCTCTGTGTTTCTCTCTTTTCGAACAATTTCGATACGTCAAAATCTCGTGTCAAGAGCGAGAACAAGGTTTTCATCTCCGTGTCATTTGGGTTGCATTATCTTGCTCGCGGCCAAGAGACGAAGAGAATGGGAGAATGAGAGAGAGAGAGAGAGAACTGATGGATCGACGAATGGACAAGAGCAAACGGACATTTACAAACGTTAGAAATGGGACAAACAACAGTGCGGAGATGAAGCAATTTCGCGATGCGGAAAGACAGAGAACGAATGGATACCTATATGGTTTCCCTCTCTCTCTCTTTCTCTCTCTCTCCACTCTCTCTCTCTATCTATCTCACATACAGTGGAATACAGACGGCAGACCTATGGGAAAGGTTTTGAGAGGTGAACGAAGGTGGTGGTGGTGGTGGTGGTGGTGGTGGTGGTGGTGGTGGTCGTGAAAACTCGACTCGAGTTTCATACGTTTCCAGACAGGTTTGTCACGCTGTGGTCCTAGAGTTGTGGCCACAACTACGAACAAATCTCTCTCTCTCTCTCTCTCTCTCTTTGTATGTGTACCTCTATTTCTATCTTTGTCTCGACTATTATCCCTCGTATCTCCGTTTCTCCGTATACGCATATATATATATATATATATATATATATATATATATATATATATATATATATATAGTTCGCCACAACACTATACAACCTTTCTGAACGAGTAAAACGAATCCACGTCGTAGATGGCGGTTAATTCGAAAAGTGCCGGGCGCTGTTGTCTTCCTCCTACTCTCTACTATTTCGCCGTTAACGTTTTCTTGGAAAATCCCTAGGATGTTAGGACAAAGCCAGGACGAAATAACATTAAGGACTGCGTTTAATTACATCGGCCGAGAGAGAGAGAGAGAGAGAGAGAGAGAGAGAGAGAGAGAGAGAATGGAACGAAACGGAAGTAGGGTGGACGCTAAAATCCGACCAAAGCTGAGTGATCCGTTGGAAAAGGAGGAAAAGAAGGGAAAATGAAGCTTTCCTTCCGTCCAAAAGATCTTACAGGCTATATATATATATATAAGGAAACGGCTACTATATATCGTATAACTTTTCTCATGACAAAAATGTGTGTTTTTGTTTTATCTTCTCTTTTTTTCTCTCTCTCCCTCTCTCACTTCTTTTCTTCTCCGTATCGTAGAAGCACGTCACGACTCACGAAGAATTTCGTTCTGATCTAATGTGAGTTAATAACGAAAGCGTAAATGTAATTAGGAAATATCTACTCTGCTTCTAACAATGTCGTATGATAATAATGTTTTTGCGAAAATAAACATTCGAGAGAGAGAGAGAGAGAGAGAGAGAGAGAGAGAGGGAAGGGGAGATGGAATAAAATTGAAACGAGCACGTTTCAAAATTTTCGTGTCAACGTCGATTTGTTCGAACGAGGAACAAAACAGCGTTGTCTCGTGGAAGATCTTCGAGTCGTTATATTTCGGCAACGAAGGAGAAAGGATCGTACGAGGTGAGAAAGAGATATAGAAAGAGAAAGAGAGAGAGAGAGAGAGATAAAGAGAGACTAGCAAAAGCGTTTCAGTGTCTCCAAGTTCTATTTCGAAGAGACACGAACGCGAATAACGACGTGGCATTATTAACGACACTCTTGCCACGACGGCAGTACACTTTCCAGGTCCAAATTAGAGGACGTGCGCGCGTCTCTCATTATCCTGACAAATTTACCACGGGAACCATACACCGAAGAGGCCTTTTCCCCACCTCCTCCTCCTCCTCCTCCTCCACCTCCTCCTCCACCTCCTCCACCCTCCTTCCGTTCGTATACGCGCAAAGGAAGCTTCACACGGTACATATTAATGCGTAAAAGTTAATCCCGATAGCGGGAGATCCTTTATGTAGATCACGAACTCTATTAGTTCGTCGTTCTACGTTAAGTCACGTCGCCGCATGTGAGTTTCCGTGTCTACTCCTCGTACAGTCCCACCCTTTTCTTATGCGCGCATCGAGTTGGGAAAGAAGATAGACGAGGAGGAGAGAGACTGGCAGACGGATAGAGATTAAGCGAGAAAGAGAGAGAGAGAGAGAGAGAGAGAGAGAAGGGTCATATACGAATTCGTACGACACAAGATTCTTAATTACATTTACTCGAAACGCTCGTAGAACCTATCGTATCGTTAAAGAGACTGAAACTAAAAGCTGAAAACCCTCTTCTCTCGTAAGGAAGCCACAATTTTTTCATCTTATCCCTTCCTTCTTTCTTTCCTTTTCATTTTGTATCGAAGTAAAGTTAAATCGTACCGACGATTTACGATATGACCGCCGCGTGGTGTAACAACAACAACAACAACAACAACAACAACAACAACAACAACGGACGGCAATGGGGAGATCAAGCGAGTCGGACACGCCTAACGAGTTTAACAACGCGTTTCACTTCAAAATCTATGCGTTTCGCGTCAATCGCCGTACGGACGTTGTGATTGCAATAATAATAATAATAATAATAATAACACTCGTCCATATTAGTAGTAGCAGTAGTATTAATAGTAGCAACGAGTAGTAACAATGGAGAGTATAAACAAAGAAGAAGAAAGAAAATTAAAAGGGGAAGGGAGGAGGGTAATAGAAAAGGGCTTACTTATTAAGCGCGCGTAAATTATCTACGGATAGGTTTAATCGCGACGACAAAATCGAGTTTTGGAACGTCATCGGGCTCACGTCCCGTCCGTGAGCGCTCATAAAACGCGATCGTACAGATACCCTCCTCCTCCCTATCCACCCTCCGCCGCCATACCCCACACCCCTGACACAAGCGTGATATATCGCGACGTGCGAGACGTTTAATGCGCTATTTATACGCCGTTGTATTATTATCGACGATAATAAACGAACGCCCGACGATAATTAATCGCGCGCTATTTTCTCTACTTTTCGTTATACCGAACCGTGGAGAGGGGGCGGGCGGGGTGGGGGGTGGGTGCCGGGGGTAGGAAGATGAGAGGGTAGAATCGAATAAACTTCGAAACGAGTTTGGTCGAGAAAGCGTCGTCCTCCTCTCGCTAATCTCCGGGGAGTGGGGCGGGGGCGGAGGCGGGATGGGGGCGGAGGGGAGGGGGCTGGGGTTGTCAAGAACGCGTTGGCGAAAGAGCGAAACGAACAGACTCGACTTCTAATAGAAGGAAGCCCGTGATTGTCCGTAGATCGACAATTTAACAAGATATTTCTCTACGAGTGTGAGTTATCGTTTAATGAACGCCTCTCTTCGACTTTCGGGACGTTTCAAGTGCTCTAGAGTCTAGAGTGTAGTGCAGCGTGCGAAGCTGGTCTCGGTGGTACTCGAGAGAGTTTAAGGGCTGCCAATCCTCGATTCTCTCTTCTCTCTCTCTCTCTCTCTCTCTCTCTCTCTCTCTCTCTATGTCACCCTTCACGTTCCCTCTTTCCTCTATCCACCCTTTCGCTCGAACAGTGCCAACGTCACCCCACTCATCGGTCGCCTGAGAAGTCGTGATAATTTGTATGAAGGATTGGGGGCGGGGAGGGGATAGGAGAAGGAAAGAAGGAGAGAAGAAGGGAGAGAGAGAGAGAGTGAGAGAGAGAGAGAGAGAGTTAGCGAAGAGAGTAAGAAAGACTCCGACGATTCGAGTTCTTAGCGTTTGATTCGTCAGCACAATTAAACGAATTAATAGGCGCTGCCGTTTGGCTCGTTCAGCCGCACACCCTTTTTCCGCGTGCGCAAACCTGCTCTTTCTTTCTCTCTCTCTCTCTCTTCTTAATCCTCTCTTCGCTCGCCTCCATCCGCCCTTCACCGAGGCTTCTCCTCCTCCGTTTCTTCTCCTTATTCTCCTCCTCTTCCTCAACCTCCTACCTACTCCTACTCTCTCGTTCAATCCCACATTAACCGATAACAATCACACTCGCCTCAAACGTGCCGACTTCCATCCAAGTAGTTGAAGGTTATATACACTATTATATCGCTTATCTTCGTCACGTTCGATTCGCGACGAAAGGCTAAGAGTATATAATAAATAAATCGATCGATCGGTCCCATTGTGTGTGTGTGTGTGTGAGAGAGAGAGAGAGAGAGAGAGAGAGAGAGAGAGAGAGAGAGAGAGAGAGAGAGTTAATATTTTTCATTGAAGTGCCGTCGAAATGATATGTAATAGACGGAGGGTGAGAGTTAAAGAGAGAGAGAGAGAGAGGTAGAGAGAGAGAATGCGATACTTCCTTATTTTTCTATCGTCTCGAAAAAAAGCAAATAAATTGTAAAAGAGAAAAAGCGAGAGAGAGAGAGAGAGAGAGAGAGAAATAAGCAGCTCGACGTTGCCCTCAAGCATTACGAAGGAAAAATTCCTTTTGCACGCGTTACATCCTATTATTTCTCTCTTTCGTTCCTTCTTGTTTCTTATTTTTTTTTCCTTCTTCTCAAAGATGTATGCGAACGAAAAAGTGAACGAGAAAAGAGAGAGAGCAAGAGAGAGAGAGAGAGAGAGAGAGAGAGAGAGAGAGAGAGTAAAGGAAGACGGAAGTTCGTTCTTTATAGAATAACAATTTAGAGACTTAGGCACATCAAAGAGAAACTCTAGGTTATATCCACGTTGATACCGTGAAAGAAGAGAAAGAGAGAGAGAGAGAGAGAGAGAGAGAGAGAGAGAGAGAGAGAAGAAGGAAAACCGAGGAGAAAGATAAAGAGAGAAAGAAAGAGAGAACGCAATAAGGGGGTAGGAGAGCCAAAGTGCGATATGGGCTCAAAGGCGAAGAAAATTTTCCGAGTTCTAAGTGATAGAAAAAAGAAACGTTGAAGGCTCGCAGTGTGCCGCGTTCTTCGTAGCACATTCTCTCTCTCTCTCTCTCTCTCTCTCTCTCACTTTCTCTCTTTATCCCCTAGACTTCAACACATCCCTTCGTCTCTCGTTCTATTCCCCTTGCTCTCATTTCATTTTCCCCGTCAACCTCTCTCGCCCCAACCCCTCTCCCATCTCTCTTCCTCACTCTCCCTCCCTCCCTCTCTCTCTCTCTCTCTCTCTCACTCTGTTTAACACTCACGCGGTGAGCTTTCCAACCCCTCCTCCTCCATCATCCGTCGCGCTAAGAGTCTTGCCGAACATCAAAGGGCTTCGTGTCTCTCTCTCTCTCTCTCTCTCTCTCTCTCTCTCTCTCTCTCTCACTCTCTCTTTCTCTCTCTCTCTCTACGTGCGGGATAAAATAGACACGATGTACAAAAGGCAAACCACTAAGCCCCGGCCTTCCAAAAGCCTTGATTCAAATCGGGCTCGACGTGCCACGGTAATTATTACGCTCGTTCTCCCTCTCTTGCCGTTCGAAACGAAGAAAGACGAATTTATCGTTACGAAACACTCCTACCATTTCTTTCTCTCTCTCTCTCTCTCTCTCTCTTCCTCTCTTTCCACGCGCTCCCTTTCTTTCACGAGGCACTTTAAAGCGAGCCAGCGATTTTATGGTTTCGACGATCGACGGTCGAGAGAGGCCGTCGGTTTCACTCTAGGAAAGTTACGATCGTTTTCGGATGCAACTTCATCCGCCACACGCCAGGGATATTCGTAAATTTATGATGCGAACCATCGTCGAATCCAACGTACTTTAATATGTATGGGAATTACGCGCCGCAACGACGAGATAGTCACGGATATTATACCGCGATATCGTCCACAGAGTGAGAAACAGAGAAAGAGAGAGAAAGAGAGAGAGAGAGAGAGTACATTCGTTTGCTTCTCTCTCTCTCTCTCTCTCTCTCTCTCTCTCTCTCTCTCTTTCTCTTTCTCTCGTCGATTTATAAATTCATGCAACTGTCTTGCTCGACTGTTTCATTCTATATGGATGAACAACATGGAAACGCGGAAAAGTATAAGAGAGAGAGAGAGAGAGAGAGAGAGAGAGAGAGAGAGAGAGAGAGAGAGAGAGAGAATCGTTTTTGAACGACATTTAAATATTGTTATTATCGATACTATTGCGAAAAACAATGATGGTATTGAAAAGCTCTACAATTTCCAATCTTTTTGAAATGTATCTTCCTCTTTCTCTTCCTCTCTCTCTCTCTCTCTCTCTCTCTCTCTCTGCCTTATGTTATTCCAGTGTAACGTGATAACAAACATCGATTTGCGGTAAAATGTGATTTTCAGATACGAAAATATCTGCGATCGAATATGATAAGAGGTGACGTTACTTATCATTTTAAACTGTTTCGATAAAAATAGAACGTTCCCGTGAATTGATAAACGTATTCTCGAATTGACATAGATTCATATTTATACGTATTGATATGTATGTATGTATGTACGTATGTACGTTACTATCTATCTATATATCTATATATCGATAAAATTTGTCGAAATGGAATTGATTATTATTACTTCTCAATATGTATGTTAGGTCGGTACCATAAACACGAATCGGATAAATCGTAAGCGTATAGATCATGAAAGCGGGCGTCGCTTTACAGATGATCGACGACTCGAGAGAAAGAGAGAGAGAGAGAGAGAGAGAGAGAGAGAGAGAGAGAGATTCACGAAAACGTGGGAGCGGACAAATTTTCGATTCTCTCGAATGGAGCTTTTTGCGGCACCGGCTCAGAAGCGTATTACGTACGTTTCGGTGAGTTCATATCGCTCGCACGCTACATTGATTTAATCCTCGATTCCTCTATATCGCGTATATATATATATATATATATATATATATATATATATATATATACATACACACACACACACATATATATATATATATATATATATATATATATATAGACGATATCTATATATATATATATATAGACGAGCGGATCCATGTCGGCTACGTCGAGGAAAAAAGTGAGAGAAAACGATTGAAAGAGAGAGAGAGAGACAGAGAGAGAGAGAGAGAGAGAGAGAGAACGATTGAAGCCAAAGCTCTTCATCGTCTCTACCTTCGATCTCGATTACAAGCTGCCCAAAGCCGATGCGCCGCGTAATAGATCGCGCCAAGTGAGCGGAAAAGGATAATGATTTTTACCCGCTTTACTGCGATTTGCCGATTGCCATCCTCCTTCCATTGCGTTCTCGATTGTAAAACGACCGAGATAAACGTCGAAAACGTCTCGTTTGCGAGAAGAGAGAGAGAGAGAGAGAGAGAGAGAGAGAGAGAGTGAATTGGTCGAGCTCCGTACAATGCAACAAATTGTACAAATACGAACGATGATCTATCCGATCTTGGTTTTTGTTTTATTCCTTTATTTTTTCTTCTTTCTTTCTTTCTTTTTTTTTTTTTTTTTATTTTTTTGCTGAAAAGGCGCGCACGTATTTACACAGATACATACGATGTGAAAAACGCGAAGTCGTTTAATTCTGCAAAATTTGCAAGTTTGAAACGTTGAAAATTTAAGATCATTGTTATTAAACAACCACTTGGTAAAATGAGGAGAATATTAAAAAAAAAGTGTGTTAACCGACGAGATTCTTCGAATCGCGTCAATTTGGAGAGAAGGAATGTAAAATCAAGAAAAACACGCCACGGGAAAAGGAATCCACGCAATCGGGTTTTACTTCGTTACGTATGGTAACAGGACTGTGAAAAAGTCGAGGGGGATTTGGCTCTCTCTCTCTCTCTCTCTCTCTCTCTCTCTCTCTCTCTCTCATCGAGAAGACAAGTGTAACGGGTGTAATGGGTCAAGAGCTGCGCGCGATGGTCAAACACGGTTTAACGGTTCGTTAAGTCGATGCCAGTTCGGTCATATTTTCCGCATGAAAAATTCTCTTCCTTCCGAAATACGGATGTGCGTAGAGAGTAAGAGAGAGAGAGAGAGAGAGAGATAGAAAGAGAGAGAGAGAGTGAGAGAAAGAATGAGAGTATAAGAGAGAATATCTTTCGACGGTAGTAACGATCGCGTTCGCCTTTTATTTCTTCTTCTATCTTATTTCATTTTTTCTTCTTTGTTATTTTTCTTATTCTCTTTTTTCTTTATCTTCTTTTATCCCGAGGAACGAATCGTGTCTCAATCGATTTTCTTTTTCCTACCTTTTTTTTCCTTTTCCTTTTTCTCTCTCCCTCTGTCTTTCTCAATCTCTATCTCTCTACCCTACCGGCTGTTAAACGTTCATCTCGTTCGTTGTTATACAGAGAAATACATAAGTGGTGGGTTTTGAGAGCAACGAGCCGACTAAAATTCTCCGTGGAAGAATAGCTACGTCAGAGATTTCCTAATGACGGAACTGCGCAAATAGGCAAACACGAGGAGTTCGTGGTAAGTGGAGCAATGAAAGCATCTCGTCGAAGGACGAATACTAGAGAAGGAAAAACGAGATAGAAATAGAGATAGAGATAGAGATAGAGATTGAGACGTGTCTGTGTGTGTGTGTGTATACATCTACACCCGCACACACACACGAATATATATATATATATATATATATATAATATATATAGAGAGAGAAAAAGAGTATGGCATATACAGTTTGAAGACGGACGTACGCCATAAGAGAATCCAGAGGGTGACTCTTGATAAGGGCTACTTCCCTCGGATGGTCCATCGGGGATCGTCTCGTTATCCAAGGGCATTTCTACTTTTATTTGTTAGAGTACCACGAGCCACGCTCGTATTGTTGGCCAAAAGAAACGCGCGTCACCTACAGGTGGAGGGTCAGAGAAAAAGAAAGAGAGAAAGAGAGATAGAGAGAGTGAGAGTGAGAGAGAGAGAGAGAGAGAAAGGGAGGAACAAAAGGGAAAGACTTTTTCTGTTGGGTATAAATCCCTACCGTCGAAGCTTCGTTTGTCACGGTAATACCTATAATAAAAGTAGATCGTCTGATTTCTATCTCCACTCTGGCGCACCAAATTTGTCGTGCGTGTATTATTTATCTTTTCTTTTTTTTTCCTTTTCCTTTTTTTCGAGTATTACCCCTCCTATAACTATATCAATGAAACTACACACATATATATATATATATATATATATATATATATATATATGTATACTTTTCTTTTATGTTACGACAGGGAGAAGAGATTGGTCCGTCGAGATCGCGAGACAATGGATTTTCAAGTTATCTATTACATCATTTATTGAAAAAAAAAAAAAAAAAAAAAGAAAGAAAGAAAGAAAGAAAGAAAATAAAAACAATAAACAAATAGATGAAATAAAATTTAATAAGAAGAAAAGGAAAGGAAGAAAAAACAGAAAGGGAGGAAGTCGTAGATCTTCTTTCTCGTTTCTTATTACTTTACTTTTTTCATCTTCAATACCACGACGACGCATTATTATTAAATCGAGGCTCGAAGGAAAATCGATAGGCTGGTTATCTTCTTCGGTCGAAACTCCGGAGCCGAAGTGTGTTAGCCGATAATAATCTAAAGTCACGATGAGCTCATCACCTGGTGACCAGCTGTTGTCCACCCGGTTGGCCCCGGCAACTGCGATTCGTAAATAGACGCTCGAATTTTAGCGAAGCGTATAGCCTCTGCTGCCTGAATGCCGGTTATTCCACAAATTGTACGATCTGTAGAAGCGGAAGGCGCGCCATCGTAACTTTCGTTTAATACAAGAGGACTACGACGACGACGACGACTACAAGAAGACGACTACAAGAAGACTACGAATACGAATACGAATACGAATACGAATACGAATACGATACGAGCTAACTCGTACAGTCGGTTCACCAAATTTCAAGCCGGATGTCTAAAGCGCGTCCTGGTTCGTAGGCGTTCGTAAATCGTTCGAGACACGCATTTAGCACGTTGTTAACGTTTCTCAACGCTTCGCTAATGCACGCTGCTCCTAACGTCTAATTGAGCCTAATGTAATACTCTCGGCTAACACGGGTCGCCGAGTTGCGCCTGGTTACATCTCGTGAAATAATAATATATCGAATCGATTCGTTATTTTCCCTTATTTCTCTACGTTTCCTTA
This sequence comes from Dolichovespula sylvestris, assembly GCA_918808275.2. NCBI lineage: Eukaryota > Metazoa > Arthropoda > Insecta > Hymenoptera > Vespidae > Dolichovespula > Dolichovespula sylvestris. The sequence continues at coordinate 24,373,053 of OU964961.1, read as the reverse complement.
TTCGTATCGTACGCGGAAAGGGGGAGAGGGAGGAGAAGAGACGAAATTAAAAAGAAAGAAATAAATAAATTAACAAATACGATAAAATAAGACGTATTAAGATTTGCTCTCACAGACACATATCCTATGATATATTTGAGAATACGTAACGATCTAACTTGAACGGATGCACACGCGCGCGCGCGCGCGAACAATTTTTTATTTTGCGAGTGTTATAAGTCGATTTTCTTGAAAAAAAAAAAAACGAAAAACAAAAATATTGAGACATCGCGCGTAATTCGTGATTAATTTCGCGCGAACTTTTTATTTCGTAACCGGTTAACGATTAATGTCTTAAAAAAAAAAAAAAAACGTCAATGCCTCGTTCGATCGAAAATTGGCCAATGAAAGAAATTGCAAAGAGAAAGAAACCGATATCGATGTGACGATCATTAATTTTATCGAAACGACAAAAAAAAAAATGGATTCGCACCGTTTTCGAAATGAACGATCTCTCTCTCTCTCTCTCTCTCCCCCATGTGTACGTATTAGAAAGCGAGTCGTTTTAAAGATCGATAACGAATATTATTCGTTCGTGCGAACGAAAAGAAATCGGAGAGAGACGGAAAAGAGAGGGGTGAGGGGTGAGGGGCGAGGGGGAGGGAGGGAGGGGGGGAGGGGGGAGGGGGGGATAGAAAGGGAAATATATTCGACGATATCTCGTTGACTTGAGTTCGTGGAAGGGACTGTATAAAGGTCGTAGATTCTCTCCGAGGGTGGAACACGAAATAATCCGGCTCCAGGTGCGTGCCCACCTGCTGCACGTTGGCCTTGCTTTGCGTCTCTTGTCTCTCTCTCTCTCTCTCTCTCTCTTTCCTCGCCATACCTTCCCTTCGAAATTTGCACACCACGATTCGCAAGACAGGCGAAACATTGCGCGCCGGAAGTAGAGAAGGGGTGGGAGGGAGGGAGGGAGGGAGGGAGGGTTCCTAGAGACAATGCCACCGTTTCCGGCCCTGGCACGCTCGCTTTACCTCCGAGAGAACTTTGCTGTCCTGTCCTCCGAATCGTTCTACCGTGTCTCTCTTTTCTCTCTCTCTCTTTCTCTCTCTCTCTCTCTCTCTCTCTCTCTCGTCCTTGAGAGATTTATAACAGAAACCCGTATATTCTTTCTATTTCCTATTTTCTTTTTCACTTTTATATACGTATGTGTGTGTGTGTGTGTGTGTGTGTGTGTGTGTGTGTGTGTGTGTGTGTAAATTTAATTTTCTTTTCTCTTTCTCTTTCTATCTTTTTCTCTCCTCGTATTATATTCACTTTTGATTATTATTGTTATTATTATTATTATTATTATTATTATTATTATTATTATTATTATTATTATTATTATTATTATTATTATTATTATTATTATTATTATTATTATTATTATTATTATTATTATTATTATTATTATTATTATTATTAACTTTTTTTATTATTATTACTTTTCTTTTTGTTCTAAAAAATGCTCCATTTGCGTTTAGAAAATTTCACGAATTCATTTCATTTATTTCCAAACGTGACAAGCTCCCACGTAATTCGAAATTTCATTGAGAAAATTTCATTCCGTCGGTTGTACTTTCTCGAGACGCGTTTGCCCCGGCGAACGAGATAGATAGAGATGGATATATAAACGGAGAGAAAGAGAGCTAGAGAGAGAGAGAGAGATAGAGAGAGACAAAGAGAGAGATAAAAGTTACAGGGGGGATAAACTTCGTTAAAAGTTCGACGATGTCGTTTATTGGAAGCGATCGGCAAACTTCGAGGGAGTTAGGTCCCGCGAAGGTTTCTACGCGGTACGAGGATTAAATATAAAATTGCGTACGCGAGATAAGAGATATCGACGACGCCCATTTATTTATCCGATTTTCTACCACGACACCGAACTCGCATCCCCCTTTTTTTCCCTGTTTCTTCATTGTTAAATCTCGTTAAGGTTTTGAACGAAAAAAAAAAAAAAATGAGTATGCGAGAGGGAAGTTCGCAGTCGGAAAAAATTAATTTACGATTTAGATCGGGGTATGTTTGTAACGTCTATTGAAGAAAGAGAGAGAAAGAGAAAAAGAACACGGAAATGAACGAAACGAAACGAAACGACAAAAAAAAAAAAAGAAAACAAAAATTTCAAAGAAGAAGAATAAGAATAAGAATAAGAATAAGAATAGTACGGTTTGGTTACCGGTCGGTGTTGTTTGGTTGTATGTACTTATACAAATGAAAACGGGAACATTTTATTCACGGGGCATTGTAAATCACGGTTAAACGTCTAAAGGCCCCTTTCTCTAAACGCCACGCAACGGCTTTTCTTCCCCATGTAAATGTTGCGCAATTAGTCATCGAAAGTTTGTCACGTGTAAGTTACGACGTTAGCAGGGCCGCCCGCCGGTGCCGTTTCTCGAATTTACGAGAGTTTCCGTAGTACTTGAAAATAAGGGAAAGTCGTTAAAACGAGGTTAGACGTCGACGGCGAACGATGAAGAACGACGACGAACGAGGAAGTAGAAATCGAACGGGGATGGCTTTCGAACAAAAAATTATTACGAGCAGGATCTTATTTCCCCTTTATTTTTTTCATAATTTTTGATATTTTTAATATTTTTCTTGTTATTTCTTTTTCTTTTTTTTTTTTTTTTATTTTGTTTCTCTCTCTATTTTTTTTTTCACGGCACGACGACGAACTTATCGTCCGTTCGTCTTTTCTTTCCTTTTTTCCTACCCTCTCATCTTCTTTTTTTTTTTTTTTACACTCTCGTGTACACCACGTTGACCGAGCAAGAAAGGGCGAACAACAGAGAGCGAAGGGGTAAGTCTCATTGACTAGGGTACACGCGGCGAAATAAGGTTTTCGGCCCTTCGACGATCTCCATGAGAAACAGAGAGAGAGAGAGACACACCCTGTACTCGCGTGCCCTTTTGCGACGATCTAAAAAGGGGAAAAAAAAGAGCTGCGGAGAGAGGCATATCCTCCTCCTCCTCCTCCTCCTCCTCCTCCTCCTCCTCCTCCTTCTCCTCCCCATCCTCTACCCCATTTTTTTCTTTCTTTTTTTTTTGCTCTTCCTTTCTTTGCCACTGTACCTCCTGCTCTTCTTCTCATCTCTCTTACTTTTCCGTCGTCGCTCTTATCTCGAAAGCAAACGCTATTGCTTATTAAAAAAGTACTCGAGGGCTCTTATCCGTGACCACATTTCTTGTCGTTGATCGTTGATATTTTGAGAAAGAGTAAAAGAAGGAAGAAATGGGGAGAGTAAAAAGAAGAAGAAGAAGAAGAAGAAGAAGAAGAAAGAAAGAAAGAAAGTAAGAAAGAAAGAGATAGGAAGGTTTGCGTCTTGAAAAGATTGATCGAAATAACGAGAGAACCGTCCAAGGAACGATTCTTTCGTCGTTGATAAAATAAAAAAAAATATATATATATATATATATATATATATATACATAAAAAAAAAAAAACAATGTAAAACGAAAGCAACGTTGAACGACGAGCCGAGAAGATGAATATTCGTTTTAACGCTTAAATACATTTTTTTTTACCGCTCGCGTCTTTTAAATCCGGTTTGGTAACCAAGTAAAATCAAGTATCTAATACGTGAAACTTTCATTCATATAACACGAGTAGTATCCGGACCATGCATGGCTAGGCTAGACTAGGCTAGGCTAAGCTAGGCTAGGACAGGACCAGTCCAGGGGAATCAGCTTCAGGACAAAATAGTTTCAAGGAATGGCGGCGAATCCAGGGAGAGAGGTTGGGTGAGGGGTAGGGGGTGGTGAATCAGGTCTAATAACTTTAATGGACGACGTGTACGGTAGATATATATATCTATTGTACCCGATCGCAAACGGAACGGTGCTACGAAGAAGAAGTTCCTCGCGTGATACCGAGCGGATGCGAAAATCCGTTGGAACACGTTCGAGTGCTCTACAAAGTAGATTGTGTCAAAGTGGAAAAGACATTCGGCTACGATGGTGGATCCCGAAGACGTTCAACGTACCGTAAGAGACTTTAAAAGATAGACAGAGAGAAAGAGAGAGAGAGAGACTCTCTGTTCTATTATCTTCTCACTCTTCTCACTCTTTTCTTTCCCATCGTCGTTCGCGTAAGCTCAAAACTATTAGCCGCGAGAGTCGAAATTCTCTCTCTATTTTTTTCTTTATTCTATCTATCTATCTATCTATCTATATATCTATCTATCTCTCTTTCTCTATCTATATATATATATTCATTTATATAATACATATCTCGCTCTTTCACTCTCTATCGTCTATGGGAAATCAAAGGAAATCGACCGGTTAATCGACTTCACAGAAATTTGAATAAAGTAGTCTTGGGATTCGATTGGAAAGATGCGGGAAACGCAACTCCAATTCTGAAGCACGGCATATCTTTGGAGAATTCGTCGTATTACCGAGTGGCCGGAAACACGAGACGTCGATTCGTTCGTCTTCGTTTTCATCTTCGACTTCGTCATGACTATAAGAGATAGATAGATAGATAGATAGATTGAGATTGGTAATATGAAATGCATAATTTAGTTATGTGGAAGATACCCGTCGATTCTTTCCTATCTTTCTTCTAAAACGGCCGAACAAAATATACGCGAATCTCGTGCGCGGCTACACCGAGACCCTTTGAGAATATTGGAACGCCCGTCGAGTCTCGCAAAACTAATAACTTTAATGAACGCCAGAGCACAGGGGTCTTCTTTTACGAGAGAGAGAGAGAGAGAGAGAGAGAGAGAGAGAGAGAGAGAGAGCCAAGCAAGAAAGACATTTGCATGAGGCACGTCCGCATGTGAATTCGTGGGGACGCATTCGAAGTAGATTGCGCTCGAGGTAGTAGGACATCTGGTGCTCTTCTCTCTACGAATTGTGCAAGAGCGAGAGAGAGAGAGAGAGAGAGAGAGAGAAAACGCGTCTCCGCATCGGTACGAGAGTCTCTCCTTCCACCTTGCAAAGGGACCAAAGAGGAATGAGAAAGAGAAAGAGAGAGAGAGAGAGAGAGAGAGAGGTTGTATGCGTGTTCGGATGTGCGGGCTAGCGTGTGTGTCTCTTCGAACGAGAACGAAATGTGTCGCCCTTTTCGTGAGCCAAGGAGAAGAGGAAAGGAAGGAAGGAAAGGAAGGAAGGAAGGAATGAAGGAAAAGGTGGCGGCGGCCGGATCCTCCTCCCACTGGAGATATTTCTAGCTTGGAACGCAGAAAAAAGACGTGACTCACATCTTAATGCGAGACGGTGTAACTCGAACGATGGCAAGCGATATCCCCTTACCCCCTAGCCCCTATCCCTCCTCACAATTTTTCCTTCCTCTTTTCCTTCTTTTTCGTTTTCTTTTTTCTTTTCTTTTCTTTTCTCTTTTTTTATTGTCGTTTCTTACGTTCTTCTAAGGTACCACCGAGAAAACAAACTCGTGTACGAGGTCGAAAATTAGATAGCGAATGGCCCTCCTCTATCGATCGGATCTCCTTTCCTTCATCCATTTCTACTTCTTCTTCTATTTTCTCTCTTTCTTTTTTTTCCTTACTTTTCGTTTCGCTTCGTTTCGTTCGGTTTTGTGTGTTTCCTATTCTTTCTGACCCACCTCACCTCCCCTCGTCGCGTCGACGTAATTTCGCGTGATTAAACGCATGAACGAGGAGCGTAAAAACAGCTGGCTCGACCGCAGCTGCTTAACGCTCTTTATCTCAATCGACTACTGGCAGATGCGACCTCGCGTGTCTGTAATTATTAGAAAAACGAGATTTCTGGATTATGGGGTGGGGCGAGGGGCGGAGGGGCGGAGGGTTAATAACACCATAGTGTTTATCTTTCTTATCTCTCTGTATCTCTCTCTCTCTCTCTCTCTCTCTTCTCTCTCTTTCTTTTTTTCTTTTTTGACTCGACGTAATGACTCCGAAAATTCCGAAAGGCGGAAGACGGCCGCATGTGAATTCACGGTTAGGCATTTGAAGTTGATTGCGTCAAGGTGGTAGGACATCTGGTCCTATATATAATATGTATATTTATATATATAATATAAGCTTAAGAAAGAGAGCATCGCGTAGACCGAAATTCCTTGAAGGGGAGCCAAAGAGAAAGACGAGTTTCCCGGTGAGCTTAAAATGTCTCCGTATTCGAGCCACCTAGAAATCCAACACGCGCAGATGTTCCTCGTAGGATTACGAAAGACGACAACCTCTACTATATAGAGAGTAAGTAGAAGGCCCTGCGCTCTTCCTCGTGCTTTTTGTAGGTGGCACCGGCTGTCGTTTACAACGCTTTATAATAAATCAGTCGGACGATTATCGGAAATTAAGTAAAGGGAGTCTCTTTCGTATACGATAAAAAGTCTATTCGTTATCCATGGATATAAGAACGGTTCTTCTCGTCGTGTTGCATTTACACGTTTTAAACTTTTTATTTGAAACGCGATTGATATTTTTGTTCGAATAATCCAGGATATTATTCGTCGTCGACGTTGTGTATCAACAAAATATTGTCGTTAAAAATGTTATTATTAGTCCGATCTCGTTCGCGTTGTTCGTCGTTTCGATCGGAAAGAAGGAAAGGGCGAAAGAAGAAAAAAAAAAAAATACGAAGAAAAAAGAACAGAAGAAGAGGAAGAAAATGAAAGACGTATAAAAGGAAGGAAAACGTTTCGAATTCGCGGAAACGCATTGCGGTATCGCGATAGGTGGCACACGACGACGTGGCATCCGCTTTGAAGAGAGAGAGAGAGAGAGAGAGAGACGCGGAACGCTTCTTTCGATGAATGGTAAAACGCGCGTTATGCGACGCGACAGAGAGAGGTAGAGGGAGAGAGAGAGAGAGAGAGAGAGAGAGAGAGAGAGAGCCATTTCCATTTACGAGACGATGTCAACCTCGGCCGTCGACGGGAACTTTAACGTATAGCGTCCTTACACGCAACCATTTCGCAAGTAACATGTAAATTTCTCCGCTTTCGCTCGACGCACACGTAAGTCGTGTAAACTGTCCGACTAACGAGTATTCTCGTCTTTCTCTCATTCTATCATTCTCTCTCTCTCTCTCTCTCTCTCTCTCTCTCTCTCTCTCTCTCTCTTACTTTAGGACTATCTTTCTATCGAGATAGAAGACTAAGACGATGGATGCGCGTTTATAGCGCGATCGATTGTGACGTAAATACGACCACCCGTGTAGCACTTCTACGTAAAGAATCAGAAGGCCGGAAGAATTTATCGCCGATGGTAACGTTCCATGGTACGATTATCTCTATCTCTCTATCTCTCTTTCTCTCTTTCTCTTGATAACACACGTCGTCGAGAACCTTTAAAATATTATTCGACTACGATTAAAAATCACCTTCTGCTTTATTATACGTATCCTACGTATCAACGTATCTATCTATCTATCTATGTATGTATGCGACTATGTGCGAAGAGCGATTAAACGGGAAAAGAAAAGAAAAAAGAAAAAAAAAAATTTTTCCTTTTTTCGTTATTTACAACCATGCGTTTGCGAGAGTTGGAATATTCGATAGGTGGTTAATACGTGAAATAAAAATAATTTTTTTATACGGTTATGGCCGAGCGTTTAATAATTCAAGAAATGGAGAGAGAGAGAGAGAGAGAGAGAGAGAGAGAGAGAGAGAGAAGGAAAGAAAGACAGAGAGAGATAGATAGAGATAGAGATAGAGGTAGAGAGAGAAAAGTAGCATCGTTCATTCGATTGGGCTTTTCCGTTAAGCACGTTTCAAGCTTAGAAGAAACGAGTCTCCGGTGTGCGGCGGTGGTTAGGCGCATAAGTGCGGCCCGCGGCGATTACCAGGGTATACGTACGTTTACGAAGGGAGGAGGATTCTTTAAAGCGCGGAATGCACTTAGTCGCGGACCGCGGCGACGCTTAGGAGACGAGAGGTTCCGTGAGCGTGAGAGGCAAAGGCCGGGAGGGGAGGGTAAGGGGAGGAGGTCGGAGGGACGAGAGAGGTATGGTGTGAGAGAAGAGAAGAGCGAGAGAGACAGAGAAGGTTAAAGGGAGAGGCTGTTGAGGATAGGAACGCGAGAGCGGTAGGAAGAGAGAAAAGAAATACGGAGAGAGAGAGAGAGAGAGAGAGAGAGAGAGAGAGAGAGAGAGAGAGAGAGAGCAACAGGTTGCAAGTAGAATTCGCGGATGTCAACTGCAAACTGGAGAGACAGGAGAGGACTGGCTCAAGGCGGTCCGCCCTGATCTTCTTATGACTACTTCAATTATCAAGGTATCTCCCCGACGAACGACTCTCTCTCTCTCTCTCTCTCTCTCTCTCTCTCTCTCTCTCTTTTTCTCTCTCTATCTCTTTATCTCTCTCTATCTCTGTCTCCATCCTTATCTTGATCCTTCTTCTACCATCTCCCTCTCTCTTTTTCTCTCGCTTCATCTCTCCTTTTTTCTTTCATTTTATTTTTTACTCCTTTCTCTCACCAAGAAAACCCGATTCTTTTGTTTGTCTTCGAATGTTTCGTTTATTTTTATCGAAATTAATCGTACTTTAAGAAACGACGAGTAAAGTTTCAAAAAGAAAGCGAGCGAGACAGAGAGAGAGAGAGAGAGAGAGAGGGAGTATCAATAAATGAATAATTTTCTGGTTTTATTTGACGAAGAAGAGAAGATGATAAATGGGTAAAAAAAAAAAAGAAGAGAAAAACAAAAAAAAAAAAGAAAGAGGTATAAGAGAATAAAATTAATTCGAGTTTCAACGATAACGGGAGAAACGAGATTCGTATTATATCGGTCTCTTTAATCAATTCTAATTTCCAGTCTTTAAGCTTTCGCGATTAATCGATAAGAGAGATGTGGTACCTCGATTGTTCCAGGAATTGTCACCCACCCAGCATTCGCATTAACTCTCGCGTCACCTGATTTATCTCCTCTTAACGAAATTCTATTCGTCTCGTAGAGAAAGAGAAACAGAGAGAGACAGAAAGAGAGAGAGAGAGAGAGAGAGAGAGAGAGAGAGAGTAAAGCAATGGCACGGTTGAAGGTGTTGGTGGTGTAGGGTGTGAGGGGAAGGGATTACCGAGCCATCGAGTTTCCTGTAAATCGTTCGTCGTAACTCCGTTAACTCCGGGGAGATGTTTACCTTGTCTCGATTCGCGTTAGATCGACCGAGGATTATTTTCCATCTTCTATTTGGTATTCCCCGATCTTCTTCTTTCGTATATAAACGAAGGCGAAAAGCTTTTACTTATATCCGAACTAGTCTCTCGAGGCAATCAATCGAATAATTCTTACAGGATATACTATATTATCCGTAAACAAAAAATGCTTCGTGCCTTTCACCGTCGTCTTTGAAAAGTATCTCAACCGTAACTTTTTTCCTATTCGATAACGATCCATGAACGAATGCGCACGTGCACGCATGTATATACCTTCGTAATACGTATACCTTATATCCGCATATATACTCATTCGTAATTTGTTTAACTATAGAAGTATATGAAATTAATGATATAATTATATCGAATTCCTTTTGTTCGACGAACGTATAAATGACACGTTCTCTATCTATCTATCTATCTATCTGTCTGTCTGTCTATCTTTTTCTTTCCTTCCATTAACACGTCTGACTATTTCATCATCAGAGACGTTAAGCGAACACCGGAAACATGGCTCAATTAGCACGAAATCCGAACAAATCGAATGACCTTAGAGCCGGGAAAAGTATCATCCGTAACGACGGGCAACCGGAAAAAGAACACGAAGTAACGAGGAGGGAAGAGATAGAAAAAGAAGAAGAAGAAGAAGAAGAAAAAGAAGGGCAATGGGAAGTGGAGGAGGAGGAGTAGAAGGAGAAGGAGAAGGAGGAGGAGGGCGTGTATCCGGAAGGAGGATAGGAACGAAAATAAACGTAGCTTGGTGCGATAAAAAGAGACGAGAGAAAAAAGAAAAGAAAAGAAAAAGAACGAACGAAGGAAAAAAGCAGAGTGAGAGAGAGAGAGAGAGAGAAAGAGAAAAGATAGGCAAGCAGTGGTCGTCGGTTCTTTCCTACGAAAATTATTATAAGAATAAAAGTAATGAGAGGGGTGTGGGCGGTAGGCGTGTCGGATGATACTCGTATAATTTACGAATTCGAGTTAATTAGATGGGCAAACAGTGGCGTGAGGGTGTACGTAGCATCCGTTCGAATATATGGGTAGTTGTGTGCGGATTTCCGCGTACGAAGAACATACAGAGAGTGAGAGAGAGAGAGAGAGAGAGAGAGAGAGAGAGAGAGAGAGAGAGAGAGAGATATGGAAATAGAAATAGAGAGACAGAGATATTCGAAGGTCGACCAAAAGCGTGCGTATGTGAAAGAGAAACGAGGATGGATGCAACAACCTAGAGGAGTAAAAGAGAGAGAGAGAGAGAGAGAGAGAGAGAGAGAGAGAGAGAGAGAGAGGGTGGTAAAGGACGGAAAACGAAAGAGGGTTCAAACTACCTCGGTTCATTTCCATAAATACTGCCGTACGGAGTGTCTACATAGCCAGCGGGTCTGACCGTCCCTACGAACGAGAGAGAGAGAGAGAGAGAGAGAGAGAGAGAGAGAGAGAGACAGCGTCATTCTCTACCACCCAGGACGAAGAGAAAGAGAGAGGTAGATAGTATAGAGAGAACGAGCGAGAAGCGAGAGTACCGTTAACGGTGCGGAAAAGAAGGGTGAGAAGCGCGGAGATATCGTTCCGTAAGCGCGAATTAAACTCCATTTATTTGACACCGATATCGCATTTCGCGTCGACCCAAAGCACAACGCTTTTGTATAGTATATTTTCTCTTTCTTTTCTCTACCGTCCCTCCCCCCTCTCTCTTTTTCTCTCTTTCTCTTACTCTTTCTCTATTTATCTATCTATCTTTTTTCTCCTTTCTCTCTCTCTCTCTCTCTCTCTCTCTCTCTCTCTCTCTCTATCTCGTGCTAGGTCGTTATAACGCAATGACATTGAGAAGAGATAAAAAGGGAGAAAGAAAGAGAGAGAGAGAGAGAGAGAGAGAGAGAGAGAGAGAGAGAGAGAACGGGATAACAGAAGCTTGTCCATTTAAATTATCCCGTTTTCCCGCAATTATCCCGTTTTGTTTTGATTCACACTCTCTTTCCTCCATGTCTCTTTTCTTTCTTTCGTTTATTTCTTTTTTTTTTTTTCCCCTTTTATTTTATTTTATTTTTCCTTTTTCTACGTTTTACTTTAGCGTGGTACACGCTACGGCTTCTTTTCGCATTAAATATCACGAACGGGTTCTTCTCTTTTTTTGAATGCGGAATTTCTACGTAACGCGGTTCTTCTATTATCCTTTTCATTTTTCTTTTTGCTCTTACTATCTGTCGTACTTACTTTCTCCCTTTTTCTTTATTTTGGTTGTATTATCTCTCGTCGTGTCTCTTCCGTAATCTTTTAAATTTCGTTAAAAAGGAACGTGCGTGCGTGCGTGCGTGCGTGCGTGCGTGCGTGCGTGCAGGAACGGTATATCGTTCGGTCGTAACACGAGCGCGATCTCACTCGTCGATACGCATATAAAATTTCTTGTCTCGCGGTGCCACGTATTCAAAGTGCGTGTACACGCACACACGCACGCATGCACAACACGCACATATATATATATATATATATATATATATATATATAAAATGCGGTGGAAATTCAATATTAAAAATGAACGGTGACGCGTCGGTAAACAAAATTATCGCGCATCGAGCGTCTCGTTTTTAAAACTGGTCATTTTAATGGATGAAAAAGACAGAGATAGATAGATACAGAGAGAGAGAGAGAGAGAGAGAGAGAGAGAGAGAGAGAGAAGGCGATTTAGTAAATCATTGAGAAAAAATTATTGGACGTAGTTACGTTTGGGGGACGGCAGTGGGAGTGGGGTTAAAATTACGGTTCTACTATTTTCAATCGGTAATACGATGCGCTTAGGCGTACCACCACCACCAATACCACCAACACCATCGTCACCATCGCCGGCGCCACCGCGCGCAGAAAATTCGCGCTTAACTGCTCGTTTTACGGAGCTCTTCGTTCCTCGAAACAGGATCCTTAACGGTTCCTCGTCGCAGTATTTAATGTCCCCGAGACGGGAATACATTCTCGGAACTGGGACGCGATAAATTTCGAAGAATTCGATAATTCCGTTTTAATATGATTTTATGCTCTCGGAGAGAACGGTTTAATCGATATTGGCCCTGGAGGAAGAACCGACCGGCACGTTGGTACATACACACACAAACACACACACACACACACACACACATATATATATATATATATGTTATACCCTTACACTTTCACAGCTCGTTCTTCGGCAGCTCATTTTCGCGTATCGCCTTTTCCACGGGGTATCCCCGCCAACTAAAAATTTATGGTCCGTACTTAACGTCCGACGAGAAATAACTAATCCCCGGCAGCAGTATATCCGCATCTCTCTTACATCACGTTTCCTTTCTTAGGGAACCAAAACAAAAGTAAAAATAAAAAAAAAAAAAAGCGAAGAGAAACCTATTATTAGGGCGATTCGACGCGACGAGTATAGAGAGAGAGAGAGAGAGAGAGAGAGAGAGGGTGGTGGTGGTGGGGAGGAGAGAGAGTTTTATCCTATTTGCTTGGGCCATTTTATCGAGAAAAAAATGTTTCCCGACGATAAATATATATCGACGACAACAACCGACGAGAACTCGCGAGAACTGTGAGAGCTAATCTCTCGTGGTAGACGATCGGGCACGTTCATCTTCGTAACGAAAGCTTTTGCCCGCCCCGACGAGAGCGTCCGTTCAACTGCGAGAATCAATTTTTCTACGGAACGCCAGGTTTTACGTCCAAATAAACCGTAACATGGCTGTGTACAGTTGTACTTGGTTAGTTTGTAATAAGGTAGCCGAGATGAAAGAGAGAGAGAGAGAGAGAGAGAGGAGAGAGGAGAGAGAGAAATAAGTAGAAGGGAACATAAGATAGGAAGAAAACGAATGATAGAGAGAAAGAGAAAGAGAGAGAAACGAATACGATGCGGGGGTATAGTAGGTACCCCTGGGGTGTGATAGTCGTAGGATGTATGGTTATTGGGAGGCTGGCGGCATCGATTCTCACGACGAGGGAGCCACAGATCACCCGGAAAACTGAAACTCCCGGCGTAACACCTATATACGTACATATTCTCTATCCTCTTTCAATCCCCCTGTTTGCGAAAAAGGAACTAGCTAGCTAACTATATGTACGTTCTACCGGCTCTCGGCCCTTCTCTTCCCTCTCTCTCTCTCTCTCCAGCGAATTCCCTTTTCCGTACAAAGGATAAATACTTTATTAGGAACTGGAACGTTCACCTACATCACGTTCGTTCTTTCTTTCTCTCTCTCCCTACCTCACGCCCTTCTTCTTTCGTGCAACGATCACAAATCGTTTTCAAATACATCTTCGGGAATGCCGATAAGTTCTTGCTACGGGAAATGCGAGAAAGAAAGAAAGAAAGAAAGGAGAGAGCGAGATTGAGAGAGAGAGAGAGAGAGAATTCTTATAGAAACACAGATCGATTTCTCAATCGATCGTAAACTGCATACGCGTATAAGCTTTTTCCAATCTTTCGTGGCGATACACGATGCTTGGCTTCGGGAAAGGAAACACGATTTGGCAAACTAACATCGGGATTCGATTTATGATGCGAAACTACTACTACTACTCCTCGAACTCCGACCATTTGCGAAGGGACAACAACGGGATATATATAGACGAAGGAAGGGGAGAGTAAGAGGAGAATTTGTCGGCTTGAAGGATAAGGATCGTCCGATCGTGTGATGGGTAACACAACGGCATCCTCAACGGTAATAGCATCGGCAATGGCAGTAACGTTAGTAAGAGGAGCAAGCTGCAGCAAGGCAAATGACGTTTCTTTCAAAGAGAGTTGAGAGATCTTGGCGATCGGAGACGTCGACGATGGTGGTGGATCATTGCGATGACGATCGAGGGACGATACGATAGACTGAAACCTTTTCTAGTTGTGTGCGTGTGAGAGAGAGAGAGAGAGAGAGATCGTCTGACGTCGAGAGTAACGAAGGGAAAGACAATTAGGCGATCGGAGGGATCGATAGGTCCGTCCGAAGGAAATCGTGTACGAGGGATATATATAAAGAGGGAGAGAGAGAGAGAGATAGGAAGAGAGAAAGGAACAGGATTGCGGGATCGGAGAAATGATCGCAAACTTGGTGTTGACTGTGTCCCTGAAGCCACGTTCGCAACGTTCGATGCACGAGCCCTGATTCTCCTCGCTCTTTAGATGGGAACGCGTACATACATACATACGTACATACGTACGTACATACACACACA
>OU964961.1:24343765-24351265 GCA_918808275.2 Dolichovespula sylvestris | reverse complement strand
GAATACAAGGGTGAGTTAGAAACGTTAGAGTGTGTGTATATATATATATATAGGAGGAGCTAACACGACGACGAGCCGCCCTTTCGCCTACCACCACCCTTTTATCCTTATGGAGGTGGCGAACGCGTGTTATGTGCCTGACATTTAAATATCGTACCGAAGGCCAGGGACTTTAGGGTGGTTACACTACTATCGATTGCGATTGAAGATAGGGTTCTTGCTCTTGGAACTCTCTCTCTCTCTCTCTCTCTCTCTCTTTCCTTCCTTTCGAACCTTCGTCTTTCTTCTCCTCCTTCTTCCTCTTCTTACACCCTTCGATCTTCTTTTATCCTTATTCCCCACCTCCTTCGTCCTCCTCCTACTCGCCGTCTCTTATCGTATCTTCTATTATTCTCGTTCGAGGTCAACGAGAGGATTCTTAGTGGCGCGAAAGCTACAGGGATGATATGCAATTTTGGTGGAGACAGTTCCTTACTTCTCTTCTTTTTTTCCCTTTTTTTTTTCTCTTTCTTTTACTTTCTCCTCTCCTTCTTAATATCCCTCGAAGATATCACGTATATCGAATGTATAGGGGCGCGTGGTAGAAAGGGATATTATTAATTTATTTTATTTTATTTTATTTTATTTTATTTTATTTTATTTTTTTTATTTACGCATCGTCCTCGCCACAAGAGGACCCGGAGCCCGTTTAGAATCATTTAGATCAGAGTACATGTAAGTACTTAACGTGCAACGTCGAATAATCTGAGCATAGTGAGTCAGATAGGAATTAAGACTTCCGTCGATATAACAGCACTAGATTGGGGGGAGGAGGAGGGTGGGGAGGGGCGGAGAGGACAAGTTTCAGAGTTCGGAGTGGATTGCCTCATCGAGTCGGTCGTTACGCGTCTGAGAATTTGTCTAGTGGCCGATGTAACCATTACGAAGTAGTCGAGTGAAGTTTGTAATGACGTTGAGGTGGTGGTGCCGTCGTTACACTTTAATGGATTCTTGGTCTGGATTTGGGTTGGTAACTAAAAGGACATCGCGGGACGACCGTTGGGGAACAGGACATCGTTCTAGATTTTATAATTATTTGGCTTCGTTAAAACACGATTCTCCTTTTTCTGTTATTATTACCATTATCATTATTTCTCTTTCTTTCATTTTTATTATTATTATTATTGCAATTATTGTTTGTCGTCGTTGTCGTTGTTGTTATTACTATTATTATTATTATTATTATCATCATCATCATCATCAATATTAGCTACGTCCTTTAACGAGCAAGAAAGTTATTCTAGGGTATTTGAAAAAATATATTTTATGAAAAGAAATTTTTTTTTTTACGACCAAGGTACCCCATTAAGTATAACGTGCGCGACCGTTCCACCAATCGTCGAAAGTTTCTTCAAAATGTTCATAAAAAAGTTAGAGAGAATGATGGATATAATAAAACAAATTCACCTTTTTCTTCTTGCATGATGATGATGATGATGATTTACGAGCGTTACGTTCAAAGATAATTACATGTATACTATGTTGTAACTATTTATATATATATATATATATATATATATATATATATATATATATATATATATATCTTATTACTTAACCCTACGATAAAGCTTGATAATTTAAGCCAAGTAACATCACGATTATGATACTATATTCATCTTCGTAGACAAGAAATATAGTCGGCAAAGACGGGCTTACATATTTCTTACAGCGATAACTATGTCACAAGTCGCTCCTAATGGAATTATCTGTATATTATCCTGGCTCACGAAATCTACGAGGACGTGAGAGGCTCTTTCCAGACGCGTAGATATATATTCTACTATTTATACGGTGTATAATAATACGTGCGTATAATATATACATACGTACGAACATACAGAGAAAATATTACTGTACGTGGTGGAGGATTAAGTTTTTTTTTTTTTTTCGTCGATAAAAATTACGACGAGAGGATAAAAAGTCAGGGCACTTTCGCGAGTGATCGATTCGGAAAATATCGCGTGTGAAATTAGTCCGACGCGATTGTGTCGCTAGAAGATTAATTAACATCAGTGGAGATATATTTCCGTGGGGAGAAAAATGGGTGAATGGGTGGTTGGCGATAGGGGATGATGGGCTGGGAGGAGGGATGGGACAGAGGAAAAAACATTCTTATGAGAGAGAGAGAGAGAGGGAGAGAGATATTCCACTCGGAAGCTCGTATAACCGTCGTACGTTTCAAGTGTTTTATAACGCAAATAACGGGGAGAACGAAAACACGTTGTTCGACATCGATTTTCTTGGAGTAAAAACGGGACGACAAAAAATAGCGAGTGTATTTTTTAAAGTGACTCGTTTCAAAAAGAAAAGACAGACAGAGAGAGAGAGAGAGAGAGAGAGAGAGAGAGAGAGAGAGAGAGAGAGCTAGTTTTCCATCTTTTCAAAAGTAGAAACCTGTTTACCTGTTATTACGTTGAAATACTAAAACGATCGCGTAGCACGATCGAGACGATATTTTGGAGGCACGTGTGTTACTTGCTTCGAATAACTAAAGCGTCGGTGTCAAAAGTAACACGCAACTGGTACGGTACCGGCTGCATTTGGTACCGTCGTACCAACGAGAGAATGGAAGTTTTCTAAGGAGAAATTGCCTTAGCAAAGAGCTACTACTAGGTATTATGTCGAGCGAGTTATCGGGGCCAGGCAGCGAAACATTAATTTTCTGTTAAACGGATTTAAAACCGGGTTTAACTTTTCACTAGCATCAATCAACCTCCCCCCCCCTCTCTCTCTCTCTCTGGTCCAGTAATATTTTTTTCCTTTCTTTCCTTTACTGTATTTCTATTTTCTTTCTCGTTATTTTTTCTTCCCTCTCTTACTTTATTTTTTTGAGCCACTACCACTCTTCATCACCCTCCTTCCCAACCCCACATCTCTCTCTCTCTCTCTCTCTCCTTATAGACGCCCATTTTTTTTCCCGCCAGGAGTTTCGTTCGCGCTAGACGAGGGGGTTAAAAATTTTCCATCCGAAAAGAGTTTCGATCTTTCTTTCGACTACGAAACCCAACAACGTGCCGGCGGCCACCGATACCGGGACATCCATCTGACGGATCTCTTCTAAATCGAATGATTAACGATCGATCGATCGATCGAAATGACATTTATAAAGCATTCGAAAACGCGACGCGCCTCTTCTTCGACGATCCCAACGTCGCAATTAACCTTTTTAAACGAATATAAACGCCGAGGTGTGGCTCAAGTTTCTTCGTTGAACTTTATAGTTCGAGCCAGAGTCGCGAAAACTATATCCGAACTTTTCTCTCTCTCTCTCTCTCTCTCTCTCTACGTATATATATATATATATATATATATATATATATATGTATCCATCTCTTTCTATTTCTCGATTCTCGGTTCAGGGTTCAGGGAACGAGTTTTATCGAAGGTATCCGACGACACTTTTAGCATTCCCTAATCAAAGTTCGATAATTTTCTTTCGAAATTAATCAAGATCCCCGTTTGAATCATCCCCGATCGTCGTAAGATCCGTAGCTACCAATGGAGTAGTTAGTAGTAATAGAAGTAGTAGTAGTAATAGTATATATCCAACGATTCCAACGATCATTTTATTTTTCGAAAGATCAAGGCAATCGTTATTCGACGATTCGAATCTTACGGTGAAAACAATATGCCGTCGTTAATAGAGTTTCCATTAAGTGGCGGATAATCCAAAATCTCTCTCTCTCTCTCTCTCTCTCTCTCTCTCTTACTAATACTCCGAAACCACAATTTCATTTTCCATTAACGCCCGCGCGCCCATCGTCGTGATCGACCGTTCCACGATCAATCGGTATTATTCCGTTCCATGCCGCTACTAATATACATCATAATGATTAAACGCACTGGCAGGCAGCAAATGCCTAAAATGCTTCGTAAATTAATTAATTAATGAATTTTTTTTTCGTCGGCTCAGATCCAACCGACCGACGAGGGATAGTCGACGCCGTTAACCTAGGTACAGACCGAACCCCTCTACACCCCCTCTCTTCGTTATCGATTACTAATTATGGCTTTGTTGATGAAAAACGTGGCTAATGCGACGACGGCGGTGGGATGAGGGAAGTTGATTAAGTTATATATATATATATATATATACATTCGTGCATTTTAATTATGTGAATTCTATTCGCTAAATCGCTTAATTTCATTTCTTATCTTTCCTTTTTTCTCCTTTCTTTTTCCTTTTCCGCGGAAACCTTGTCCGACGAGAAGGAGGATAAAAGAGAGAAAGAGAGAACAGCCGTTAGATATCGTGCTCGTAATTCGCCCTAATATTACAAAGAGCAAGAACTGTACTTGGTACAGTTTAATTAATTAATATTTGCGTTAAAACTTTGACGGTACTCCGGAACGATAATAATTAATATTATAATGACACGAAAATCCGTGGTAGCACGATTTATCGCCGTTATGGATTCTGGGTAACTGCTAAAGCGTCGCGGTTAATTTTTTAATTCGAAGTAATTGCAGACGATATCTCCTCCTCCTCCTCCTCTTCGTCCTCGTCTCCTCCTACTCCTACCACTACTTCTCCCTTCACTCTCCTCTCTCCTGTCTACTCTCTCTCTCTCTCTCTCTCTCTCTCTCTTTTTCTCTTTCTTCATTTCTCGTTGGTGGCTCGTTATTTCGCATTCATTACAATATTTCGACGCGTACTCTTCGTTGGAGTGAGAGAGATGGAGAGAGAGAAAGAGAGAGAGAGAGAGAGAGAGAGCGAAACCTCGGTTATTCGTTCGCCTCGTTTAGCTAGCCTGCACTACGAGATAGCCACTTTTCAAAGTTAATAAATCGTCCCTGTAATTTCCAGTAATTTCTGCAGTTGCTCTACATCATACCGTTAGAAGCGTTACCAGCACCGGACTACTCTAACTCCTTACTTGTTTTCTCTCTCTCTCTCTCTCTCTCTTTCTCTCCATCCATTTCTCTCTCTCTTCCTCTCTCTCTTTCACCATCCGTCCCTCTTTCATTCTTTCTTCTTTTTAACGTCTCAAACTTTTCGTACAACTCTTTGAGTGAAGTTTTGCGGAATGAGACCAACAGTCTAACTCTCGTCGATGAGCAAAAGCCTCGCTTTCTCGCTCGTTCGCTCGCTCGCTTGCTTGATACGAACGAATTCAAGCGTAAGTAAAATGAAAGAGATAGGAAAAAAACAGAGAAAGAGAAAAAGAAAGGGAAAAGGAAGAAGAACAAAAAAGAAAAAAAAAGAAAGAAGAAGGAAGAGAAGTACGCCGAGAGAATAGAAAGATCCTCGGACGATTTTACTTTTACAGGTCTTCGAAGAATTATTCTCTCATACTCGTTGTGACTTATCATTTAAAAAGATTCAAGATTCCTCCCGAGTTAAACGGGGACGCGCGGGCGAGCCACGTTGAAACGTTCCTAGAAATGGATGACGCCCAGAGAGGGCTAGTCATTTTCCTTTATCCTTTCTCGTCCTTCTCCTTCTCCCTCTCTCTCTCTCTCTCTCTCTCTCTCTCCTTTTCTCCTTCTCTCGCGATTTCAAGCTTTCCGCGAATAAAAGCGTCGGTGGTCCGGGCGTACCAGAGGGACCGTGGGGAGGCGGCGGCGGTGGCGAAGCTCATCGCACATACCATTCCAGAGTCTGAAGAAATTTTCAATCAAACGTTTGGAATGCCCGTAGCCATCTACATCGCGTGCCACGCCAGGGAAATAATGCATGACCGCGAAGGAAGGAAGGAAGGAAGGAAGGAAGGAAGGAAGGAAGGAAGGAGAGAAACACCCTCCTCTCGGGGCGCAACTCAAACCCACGAGAGAGAGAGAGAGAGAGATAGATAGATAGATAGATAGATAGATAGAGAGAGAGAGAGAGAGAGAGAGAGAGAGAGAGAGCTCAACCCCGTAGAGCACCCCTTTATCCAGCTGCGAGAAGACGCGATGGCGATGGTGATGGAGAGGAACCCTCTTATTCGTGACATACCAATAATGGATGCGGGATTAAAGGGGCGTAAGGTTTACGGATTCGACTCTCGTATACCGAGTGCAGACACATTTGATTTACGAGCTTGTTCACGTTTCTTGGATTCTTTTTCCCGTCAGACTTTCGCCGGGATATAAAGCAGGCTGAGCCTCCATTTTTGTTTATTCTGGAATTCTACCAAGGAGGTTTACCTCCGAACGACTTTCGACGCGAGAGATAAGATGCCTCTCTCTTTCTCTCTCTTTCTCTTTCTCTGTATCTTACTCTTTCTCTCACTTTTTCTTTACTCCTCCTCCTCCTCCTCCTCCTCCTCCTCCTCCTCCTCCTCCACCTATTCCTTACTCCTTGCACACCTTTTCCTACCGATCATTCTTTTTCCTCCCCCTCCCCCTCCCCTTTCTGTTTCCTTCGTATAAGCTCGTTATAAAATGCCAGACTCGAATGGATAACGGATGAAACCTGGAAAACTTTTAAACCATATGATGCTGTTTGGAAACGTCGAAGCGAAGAGAGAATGACGACGACGACGACGACGACGAAGGCTCAACTTTCAAATCGTAACAATTATTATCCCTCGGGAGTGTTGGTAAATGTTTGTTAACTTGGCCCGCGTTGTAACGTAAATAACGAGAAACGAGAGAGTCGGGTGAAGTGAAAAAGGAAAAGAAAAAAAAAAAAATAAAAAAAGGAAAAAATAGACAAAGAAAAAGAAAGGAAAAAAGAAAGGTGGAGAGGAAATCCCATCGTATGCGAAAGTCAAATAGGGTTCTTTCGAAAAGAAGGAGGTTGACATTTTATATTTTCTCCCCACATATCTCTCTCTCTCTCTCTCTCTCTCTCTCACTCTCTTTCTTCCTTTCTTTCCCTTTGAAAAGGAACGAGTGAGCATCAGTCTTCGAAGAACAAACTCGAAGACGAAATTTATTTATCGTGTCACCGTCGTCGAGAACGACCGACTTTCGAATCGACGGGTCAGGAGTTTACGAGCGCGTTGTAACTCGACGATGGAACGATGTCGGAAAGAGAGAGAGAGAGAATGGAGAATAAAGAGGAGGAGGAGGAGGAGGAGGAGGAGGTTCGAAGGTAGTAGTGGTAGAGCAGCGATAGTAGGTAGTGTGGTGGAGGTGGGGTGGCGTTGCCGTAGGTCGAAAACGCGGAAACAGTCGATGGTAATGGTGATGGTGGTGGTAGTGGTGGTGGTGGTGGTGGTGGTGGTGGTGGTGGTGGTGAGGGTGGTGGTGGTGGCAGTAACCTGGTTGGACGACGTCCAGGCACTCTGTACTTTTGACGTTTTCCACCAGCTGATCGGCCGGCACGAAAGCTCGTAGGAAGCGCGGCGCTGTGGAAAAGCTTTGGTCTGTGCTAGGAGGCGGCAGCCAACGCGCACAACAGCGTGGGAATGGGGCTCCAGTCCGTACGGCGCCACGACGCTTTCCGGCTGGCTGTCGCTACGAGGGAGCGAGACAGAGTATAGGAGAGAATGAGAGAAATATCTGCTTCGCTCGAGAGGGTTGAGAAAG
>OU964961.1:24313765-24341265 GCA_918808275.2 Dolichovespula sylvestris | reverse complement strand
AAAAAAGCTTGGCGATCGTGGTAAGGGTCCGTAGAGGAAGGTGGATTCGAAAGGAAAAAGGTCGTCGGGTGATACGCCGGTTAGTCGGACGTGACGTCGGAGTTCATTTAAAAGAGGAAACCGAAAGGGAGACCGAGAAATGGAGAGAGAGAGAGAGAGAGAGAGAGAGAGAGAGAGAGAGGAAGGGAGAGGAGAGGAGAAGGGTTCGGAGGTGACGAGACGTTAGTAGAGTGGGTGAGAAACCGAAGACGACGAGACGGAGAACCGACCGACCGATCGAGAGAAAAGGAGTAAGAGAAAGAGAAAGAGACAGATAGATAGATAGATAGAGAGAGAGAGAGATAGAGAGAGAGAGGAGTGGGTGTCCTCGAAGACTAGGTGGATGCTGGAACGTGGGTGACTCGAAAAGCTATGCGAGTATACGTGAATTGGTAGAGTAAGAGTAGGTATAGGGTGTACATGTATATATGTATATATATATATATATATATATATATATATATATATATATATATATATATAGATCGTCAGTGTGCGCGCGGTTTAGATGGTTTCGAGAGGGTAGAAGGAATCTTTCCGTTGGAGAGAGTCACGTTCTTTTCTCTCTTTGACTCTCTCTTTTTCGCTCTCTGATTCTCTCTCCCTCCCTCTCTCTCTCTCTCCCTCTCTCTCTCTCTCTCTCTCTCTCTCTCGGCCTGTTCGGTTGGCTGTCGGTCTTTCGGTCGGGCATCGGTGGAAGGAAGTACCGAGTGGCCGAAAGGCGGCGTGCTCGCTTGCCACGGTGTGTGTCCGATGTTATCTGTGGTTGCCATGGGGATGCTATTGATTGGCCGACGCGCCGACAGACGTCACGGGAGTCGCGGCGCCGCTCCGACTATTGCTCGCCGCCCTTGCCCCTCCTCTCCTTGAGCTTCCATCGGCGATTCACCACCACTACCACCATCACCACCACCCTCTCTTTTGCTTCGACCTCGCGCGTCCATCCAACCAACCACCCACCCACTCACCACCCCATCCACCCACCTACCTAACCACCCAACAACCAACCAACCAACCAACCAACCTACCTACCTACCTACCTACCATCCACCCAACTAACCACCCACCTTTTCCTCCTCCTCTACCTCCTACCTCTTCCCGATAAGCCGAGCAATGCACCAGCTCGAGCGACCGCCAGGAAGCAGAGGGCATCAGCTGAGCGTCGCGACGCCCGGCGTCGCTCTGCCCGCCGTTCGATTATCTTCGACCGAGTACGTTCTTACGGTTCGAGAACTATTACGCCAACACCGACCACCACCCACTTCCTCCTCCTCCTCCTCCTCCTCCTCTTCCCACCCTCCTTCTCCATGTAATTTGCAGCTCTCGGTTTCACGAGCCAAGCGCGCGCGAACCTCTCTCTCTCTCACTCTCTTTACAAGCTACCTCCTTCTCTTTCTATTAGAGCTACGCCGTAGGTAGGTGGCGGCTTGTCGACAACGTGCGTTATATTGTACGCGAATGTACGAGAGCTATAGGTTGAAAAGGAAAAAAAAATAGAGAGCTTGCGAGAGAGAGAGAGAGAGAGAGAGAGAGAGAAAGCAGAGAAATAAAGAGAAAGAGAATACGGCGACTTCCGCGCTACCGACAACAGCCACCCTGGCGCCTAACGAGTCGTATAAAACGCGAGAGGGTGTCCACGTGAGTTCGTGCTTGCACGCGAGTTCCCTGAAACTCGCCTTCCTGCCGTTGGGAAATACGCTAGAATCTCGATTATCGGAACGACCATTATCGGAGTATTCCATTATCTGCCTCGCCTATTCACAAACGAACGAGAATAGAATCAACCAGAGAGGGAGAGGGATAGAGAGAGAGAGAGAGAGAGAGAGAGAGAGAGAGAGAGAGAGCGGGCCTTGCCCGTTAAAGCCTTTATGAATCTCTACATTGGCGGCCTTTCCCTCTCTTTTTATTTTTTATTTTTTCTTCATTTTATTTCATTATTTTTCTCTTCTTTCTCTTTATTTCTTTCTCTCCGCTCCTTTCTTTCCTTTCTTTCTTTCTTTCTATCCCTCCCCCCTTCCTCTCTCCTTTCCCTTCCATTCCTTTTTGCTCTTTTTCAGGAACTTAAGTCCTATTATTTGAATAATTTGCTCTTTTAATTAATCCGATTCTCTTGGTAACTGACGAGGCTGGAAATTGAAGTGGATTCTTAATTGAGAGGGCAAAAGAGCGAGATAGATAGATAGATATCTATCTAGATAGATAGATGGATAGATAGATAGATAGATAGATAGATAGAGAGAGAGGGTGAGACAGAGATAGAGAGATATCTTATTTCTAATCTCTTTCTATTCCCCCCCCCCCCCCCTTCGCTCCCACCCCTTCTTCTTTTTCTGCTTTTCTCTAGACGCGCATACGAGACTTTTCTGACGCAATATAGTTCTCTCGCCACAGACGACCAATCATCCATCCGACCGAAGACGACCAATCCGACCGACCGACCAATCCGACCGAAGCGTTATATCGGGAACAAGTGTGTCACAGAGCGTTGAATTACAGTCGACGACGTGTCGTAAAGCGCAGATGCGATTACACCGTGTTACCGTAACCGATCCAGGATCGATTTGCCCACGACGATTCGATCGTGGCGGCGACTAAGGCGGCTAAGGCTAAGTGCGAGTGTGTTACTTCATAATAATCGAACGAGAAGTAAAAAAGGCTGACACGGATAACGGTCGACGATTCCTACGCCAAATGCGTCCTTCCATGGAACATAGAAAATAGAATATATGTGGAAGATAGAAATATATGAACGAAGAGAGGAAACGGCGAAGGAGGCGCCTGATGGGAGGGCTGGTTAGAAAGAGGCAAGGGAGGGGGGTCGGGGGTGGACGGAAAGAGAGGGGAAAAAAGTATGAAGTATAATGAGATCGTAAAGAAAGATGAAATTTCAATTAGATTTACGCGAAAAATTACGTACGATCGATCGATCCGCGTGAAATAACGTAGAGTTTATATAAAGATACGTACGGCTACGTAAGTACCTAACTACGCGTATGGTACGGAAGTAAGGACGTACTTTACGTACGTAATATTACGTATGTACGTACATGTTAGATCGTGAAAAATATATAAAGAACGGACGGATTATGAAAATGCGAAGGATTGTCGATAAACGGGACGACGATCGTTGTTTGAAGTGGAGGAGGGAGGTGGGTGGGTGGGTGGGAGGGTGGGTGGGTGGGAGGAGTCGTCGACTGACTACGATAGCTCGCTTGGCAATTAATCGATCGTTTGAAACAAAAAGAGAGAAGAAACTTAGAAACGGCGCCGTATCGTCGTCGACGTCGTTGTCGTCGACGTTGTCGTCCGTGCTTATCGTCGCAAAGGAAAAAAAAAAAAAAAAAAAAAAAAAAAAAAAGAAACGAACAACGTTACGTCCATCTTTTAAACGTTTAGTTCGACCGAACGGGAGAATTAAGGGCGTTATATTCTCATTTCTCCGTCTCCGGAGATTCATAAGCAGATAGATTGCCTACACGTTGAAGGGTACTTTAATATGCAAGCTAAGCGGCCGCCTAACGTAATGATTATTAATTGCCACGGTGACAATATGTACTACCGTTCCTTTGTGTGTATGTATCTATCTATGTATCTATGTATGTATGTATGTATGTATGTATGCATGTATGTATGTATGTATGTATGTCTTGTTACAGGCCGGAACCGGCTTTGCAGCTGCACCAGTTTTATTAGCGCACAGGCACGAGACACTTTGGAAGGTCTCCCAAAGTAATATACATCTTGGTGGGCGAATAATAATCGTTGTTTCGAACTTCCTACGTTCCCGCCCACCCCGTCCCCCAAAGTCTTAAGCTTCTTCGTTAATACGACGTTGCCTTCGTCTAACCGAGCCGCCGAGTTGGTGTACGCTCGTCGTAATATCGTTTAACGTTCGAGTATCCTGCCTAGCGTTCAACGTCACACGAGGATGATACACATTAAGCGAGTAGACTTTCGATATGCTATGTACGCGCATATATTGCATATATATATATATATATATATATATATATATATTTTACGTCTTAGATTTTGGTTTTAACATCGACGAAAAAATGATTTTTATTACTCGTCGAGTTTCTCATATCTAACAATTCTGTCGTTATTTCTCCCGACGACGCTTTTTATTTTTGTTCTATCTTGTCTCTTTTTTTCTCTCCTTTTCTTCTTCTTTTTTGCTCAGTTAGAATAATAACGAAGAATTAGAATATAACGTA
Source organism: Dolichovespula sylvestris (assembly GCA_918808275.2). Taxonomy (NCBI): domain Eukaryota; kingdom Metazoa; phylum Arthropoda; class Insecta; order Hymenoptera; family Vespidae; genus Dolichovespula; species Dolichovespula sylvestris. Next base: position 24,337,009 of record OU964961.1, on the reverse strand, counting down.
AACGCGTGAAGACTTTAATTTTTAGCGTAACTCGATTCAATTTTTCCATGGAATTCCAAGCGATACGATTATATAACTGGCGTACCGCAGACAACCGAGAGAGCGAGACAGAGAGAGAGAGAGAGAGGAAAGCTCATCGATGAGAAATTATTTTTTTACGCGCGAAACGCCGCCACGACAAAATATATGAATATTAACGACCGTCCTCCATTGCTCGTGACTATAAATCTCTCTCTCTCTCTCTCTCTCTCTTCCTCTCACTTTCGATGAAATCCGTTCCGACTACTGGCAGCTAAATAATCTACCGTTGCCTTGGGTCGAAATGGATTTTCATTTCAATGCGTAATCCACTTCGCGGTGCGCCGACACAGCCGGAAAATAATTGTATTTGCTGGAAAAGTTAGCACACGCTTTATAAATTCAAAGACGTAGATATATTTATACACGTTTATACGTACGTACGTATACGATAACATATGCAAAAGTAAAAGCGTAAAAATCGGATCGATAACGATCGATCGAACGAAGTAGGATCGTTCGCGATCGTTACCGAACGCAAACCGACGAAAAATTTACATTGACGCGTTTCTCCTGCTATATCCTCTTTTTCTTTTCATATTTCTTTTTTATTTCTTTTCCCCCTTTTCTTTTTTCTTTTTTCTTCCTTTTCTCACGGAGCAACGTGACGAGTACTGAATTCTCCTTATTACTTCGTTCGAGAAGGGTAGATATCTCTTCTTCGATATTCCATGAGATCGTCTTTTCTACGACTGAGAAATGATGACGACTGATCCTTAAGAAAGGAGAGAAAGAGAAACGAAGAAGAAGAAGAAGAAGAAGAAAAAGACGAAGGAAAAGAAACTCGAGAAAAAGAAGGAAGGAAAGAGAGGAAAAAGAAAAATAATAAAAAAGGAAAGAAGGTGGTACGAAGGAAAAGAAACGAAACTAATTGCAGTCTTCGAATCGATGCCGGAACGACGTTTTATCGTTTCGAAGGACGATAAATTGCGAAGAATTTTTCGATGAATGACGCGAAACTTTCATTTGCAAGATTATAACGAAGGTAATAGAAGACGTCGTCGTCGTAGTCGACGTTGTCGTCGTCGTCGTCGTAGTCGACGTTCGATGGATTGACAGACGTAATCCATCGTTAGGCGAATTTGACCGCAGAAAAACTTTGATTGATCTCATCACTTTGTCGATTCTCTCATGGAGATATCTTACGAGAACTAAATCGAAGAAAAAAATAAAAAATAAAGTAGAAGAAAAAAGAGAAGAAATAAAGCATTCTAATTGCGTTCTAATATTCTCAGGCTACGTTTTCGCACCACCTATATATGTGTATGTATATATATATATATATAATCGATGTGACAGCGGCGACATAAAAAAAACGTAAGGAAGAAAAAGGGGAGAAAAAGGAACGAAAGAGAAAAAAACGTTCTCCAATTAAAAAAATCACCGACGTTAAATTAAAAACCTCGACCCTTCGACCTAATCGAAATTATCGCGAGGACCGCCGAGCGATGTCTCTCATAAAAATGATTCATCGCTGACTCAGCAGGTGCGTCGTAGAGAGCGTTACGCACAAACGCGATAAGTCGTACGACGGGGAGAGAGGGGGGAAAAGGGGGGGGGGACGGGAGAGGGGCGGTGATGGTAGGGGAAGGGAGGAACGAGGGATGACGGATTAATCCCTGTTCGAGCGTAACAAAGAGGAAAGAAAATAAAAAAAAAAAAAAAAAAAAAAAAAAAGAAAAGAAAAAAGAAAATAAAACAAAAAGTCGAAGAGGACCTACGCGAGAATTCGAGGTACAATTATTTATCAACTAATTTATATATTTACGTATGCATACTTATCCACGATAAATAATTACTTTACATGGATACGTGGGTTTGGGAATAATCAAAGAAGTATATCCCATAATTCGTCGACGTTTATACGTTCTCGACGAAGATTTTCTTCAAATAAACGAGAAGTATCGACCAAAACTAACCCGATTTGCGTGCTAGCAAATATGGAAGGATAAAGTATTACACGTAAAGAGAGATAGATAGATAGGTAGATAGATAGAGAAAGAGAGAGAGAGAGAGAGAGAGAGAGAGATTCGATACGGTAGTCTCGCTATGATTTTATTGCTCATCCTTGTGACTGCGAGAGAGAGTTATCTTCTCCTCTTTTTCCTCTCTTCTTTTCTCCACATATTTCTCTCTCTACCCTCTTTTGCTATCTTTTTTGTTATTTGTACACCGATTCAGCGAGATGCAGTACGATAGAAGTAGCAGCAGCAGTAGCAGCAGTAACATCAACGACGACGACGACGACGACGACGACGACGACGACGTTGGTGGTGGCAGCAGCAGTAGCAGCAGCAGCAGCAGCAACAGCAGCAGCAGCAGAAAATCTCAAATAAATCCTTTCGTAATCCCGCATCGCTCCTTTCAGCTAGTACGGACTTCTACTACTCGCTTTTATATCACCTCCGCACCCTTCCAAAACTCTCCTCTTCTCTCCTTTCCTCTCCTCTCCTCTCCTCTCCTCACCATTCGTGTCCAACCACGTCTCAGCGCGCGTATTTCTCTCTCTCTCTCTTTTTCTATATATATCCAACTCGTTTTAGCTCCTATCCATTCGTTTCTATCTCTCTTTATCTATCCAAAAACTCTCTAGCTCCGGTCCTAACGCTCCCGTTTCGTTTACTTTTTCCACGGACCCGTCAATAGCGACTTCCTCTCCATTCATGCGTACCATCATTACGATATCTAGCGACGCGAACCATCCGAAACAACCTTCAGTCCGTTTTAAAACAATTTTCATTCCAGTACCTATCTACCGACCGACCGACAGACCGACAGACCGACAGACCGAACACGATGCACGACGGGGATTTTCGACATTGTCACTTTTGTTAACGGGCCAGAGACGAGAGAGACGGAGAAAGAGACAGAGACTGAGACAGAGAGAGAGAGAGAGAGAGAGAGAGAGAAAAGGAAAAATATATATTTACCTACTTCGTGAAAATGCGACTACTCGACCACCGAGAAAGAGAGAGAGAGAGAGAGGTAGAGAGAATAGGTGGTGCTTGGGACGACAAAAAAAAAAAAGAAAAATGCGAGACAACGGACCAGTTCGAAACCTCGAGCATTCTATTTATCCGTACGATGAAAACATTCAATTCTCATATTTACTAATCGAAGTTTCTCAATCGCCATAGAAAAGAGAAAGGAAATCCTTAATCCGTCATACTTAATATTTTTATACCTATACGTCGATCGTGATTTCTTTTCTCTCTCTTTTCTTTTCTATTTTTCTTTTTTAACGCACAACGCAAGTAGTTACGAATGTATCGAATCGATAACGACGTATCGATCTCTCTTTGGCGTGTAACGAATGATATTGAAGTTCTAATGACGTTGGGAAAAAAGAAAAATAGAGAGAAATAGAAAAAAGGAACGGTTACGACGAAGGATCGAGAAGATGATGCTAAACCACTTATCTACGTGAGTAAAGTAATCGATTTGAACGAACGACAATTTCTTCGTTTATTACTCGTGAAGTAAAAGCGAAGTTAATTTAGGGAACACGAAGGCTCATGACTCACTAACGTGAAACGATCGAATAATGGTAGTGTCGTGAACATAGAATATACACAGGGTGGAACGGATCGATAGGAAGAAAGTGACTATAAGGGGTTGTGGACGATGAAACTCCGTGGCTCATAACGATCTTCCGAGGGCACAAGCGGGGAAACGTTTCTGATCCGGTATATGTGGTACGTCGGAGGTAGGAGGAGGAGGAGGAGGAGGAGGTAGGAGGAGGAGGTAGGAGGTAGGAGGGGGAGGGTCGTTCACCGAAGCCGATATCGCATCGAATGACCGTAATCACATCGAAACGACGCGCCATTCGTGCGACGCTAACGATCCTAGGAATTCTAATCATTAATCCATCGATCTAGAAAACACTAGCCGGCATAATACGACCCTGCCGCTCGTTGGTTTTATTAGAGAGGCGCTTGGTACAAAACGCGAGACTTTTATGAAATCAAATTGTTCGTAGAGGTATCTTTGGAAATAGTATAGGTCGACCTTGTTTTTTTTTTTGTTGGTTTCCTTTCCCTCGCCATCCCTCCTCGTTTTTACTTCGCTACCCTCGTCTTTTCTTTTTTTCTTTCTTTCTTTCGTTTCGTTTCGTTTCGTTTCGCCAATCCACGCGAGTCTCATTTAATTTCTCCTTAATAATAATTTTAATCAACGCGAAGGGAACGAATGAACAAAAGTTTCGCGAGAATTTCCACGGTAAGAAGGAATATTTCATCCGGTTTATTTTTTTTTTCGTTTTTCTATTCTTTCTTTCTTTCTTTCTTTCTTTCTTTCTTTTTTTCTTTTTTTGTTCAGTTTCAATCAATCTATACATAACGTTCGGTCAAACGGTTGATATACGATTATCAAAGTGTACCCATCGATTGGTGTTATTATACAACGTCGAACCACGATCGTTGTTCAAATCCTCCCTCGTCTCTACGTTTTGTACGATATTACTCCGAAGAGAGAGAGAGAGAGAGAGAGAGAGGGAGAGAGAGAGAGAGAGAGAGAAGACGTCGTTTTTCCTTGCCCGCCCCGAGAGCTAGGTACATAGCTCGTAATCACGAGCCCGTAATAATTCTGAAGCTTTCCCCGATAGTAACAGCCCCTGGTATAACGTATCACGACGATATTCCCGTCATATTTGTTTCGTGTACAGTGTCCACGCAAAGTAATGGAGACTCATACGTCGACTGATCCAAGGATTTATAGCACCTGTTCGAATACGTGCGCCTTAACAACACAAGAACGCGATTACGCGATCTTGTTTTCACCGTGGAACAAGTAGTTATAACCGAGAATCGAAAGATTATAACAGGGAGATTAAATGATTTTTCATTTTGGTCACGTCGCTTAAGAAAATAATAAGCGAGTTTCATCCATCCCAAACTTAAAGCCCTTATATGTAACGCACATATATGTTAGTAGATCGTTACGTCGGTGATGCGCGTTAATTAATTTTCGATATATATATATCTGTTAGTATGCTTTTCTCTAGATAACGTTAAGTAAACGCATGGTAAAACAGCTAATAAGAACGATCGAAACGATTCAACGATGGCTTATCTATTGGAAATCTGTTCTTTTAAAACTTAGATGATCGAAATGACGATATACAACGTAAAATAATAATAGTAATTATTATTAAAACAAGCCAAGTTATAATTATTATAATAATAATAATAATTATTATTATTATTATTATTATAAGTGGAACAAAAGTCGTTAACGATCGAGGCGTAAAGTTCGATCGAGATTATTTGAGAAGGTAAACACGATCGGAGAAAGATAAACGTAATACCGATATGATTTTTCCGAGATCTCGTTTAAACGGAAAAAAGGAACGATCGATCCTTCGTTCTGGCACGAATGGAACGGATAAATAAACTCAATAGAGAGAGAGAGAGAGAGAGAGAAAAAAGAGAATACTATTTTCTTTTCTAGCAGGTATCCACAACGACTTTGGTACGAGAGAAATAAAAGTCATGAATTCGAAGTAAAAGTTACATAAATCGAGATGCTGGTCGACTTATCGTTGCCAGCGTGTCTGCACGCACCTACGTCGTTTTAGATTTATAAGCACGAAAGTCACTCTCTCTCTCTCTCTCTATCTATCTCTCTCTCTCTCTCTCTCTTTCTCTGTTGTATATTCTACGGTTATTATCGTACTAGATCTCCTTCCACGTTTTTTCCAACGTTTTCGATGAAAACCTTTTCTGTTCCTCTTCTTAACCGAGAGCGAGAGCAACGAAAAACAACAACAAAAAAAAAAAAGAAAAAGAAACAGGAAAAAACAGAGAAAGAGAGAGAGAGAGAGAGAGAGAGAGAGAGAGAGCGCTCGAGAAGTTCTTTGAAGAGTCATGAAACCGGAAGCAACGATGAAATCACCGTGGTGTTACGTCGATGTTTTGCGAGAAAGAACGACAGAGATCGAAAGACATCCTCGAGGCAAGGTCTCGTTAGGCGAACGAGGTCGACGTTAAAAATGGCGGCAACGTCCTCGTCCTCGTCCTCGTCTTCTTCCTCCTCTTCGAGGGAAGAAATGAGACACGAATTGGCGACTTTTTTTTACTACCGTAGGATAAAATGATTTATAGTCGACGAGTTTTTAGCTATTTCCACGGTGAATGACACGGGAGCTAATTAACTCCGTCTATTGTAGCTCACCCTCCCTCCCCTTCTCCCTAGCCCTTCCCCTCTCACTTTACCGACGGACTCGCAAAACTATTATTACTCACGCCACGTTACTTTTCTCGGTAATTAACGAACATGGTCAAAATATCTGACAGTAAAAGGTAAAAGGGAAGTCGGGGAAATGACTTTTTTCCCCCCACCTTCTCCCCTACCCCCCTCCACCGCCGTTATAACCTTTTACCAACTTTGTTCGCCACCTCCGTAAGCCCTTCGACATCTTCGCCGCGAATCCATGCGCGCCCGTATCAAATCATCAACCCATCCATCCACATTTTCCAACCTAAACCCAACAGTTTCGAATCTAACCTCGCGATATATATTAGTTAGCGTCGAACGATAGCTTCTCAGTATTCTCGTATTCGTATTCGTCCCTGTTATATCAATTTTACCCTCATATTTTACCCTCTCTTTTTCTCTCCTTCAACATATTATTAAAAAGTTAAAAATCGTTACCTCGATATCACACAACGATCCCGCGCTATAGGACTCAACGTACTTGTGACGACTCATAAGTGGTTGGGGGAAGATTTTGTTTCGTTTTGTTTTTTTTTTTTTTTTTTTCTTTTAGTACGTCCTTACCTGAAACAAAAAGAAAAATACATATTTAATAAGCTTCCATCCATTAATTCCTGCATCAGAGATATATTATCGTGAGAGCGAGATATACATATTAATATATTAATTATCGATAGTCGTGGAAGTTTAACGTGCATGTATATGGTTAAAACCATAGAGCTAGTTCGTTAAAAATTAATAACAACGAGAGTTGGTTCCCCAAGAGGGGTTTCTATGACCTACCAACCATCTACCACCACCTATCTACTACGCAAGAGAAAGTCAAACGATCCTCAAGCTTCTTAGTTACGTTGGTAGACGAAAAGTAGTAGATCGAGGTCGATAAGCGTTGTTCTAGGAGGAGGAGGAGGAGGAGGAGGAGGAGGAGGAGGAGGAGGAAGGGTGCGCGAAGTTCAAGCGGAGCAGAGGTGACGTAAATCCTGGCGTAACGCGGGGTAAACTTGTGAATAATTAATTAGTAATACGAGAAGGGTTTACTAAGGGCCGGTTAGGTGCTCTCATCCTTTTGGTGCAAGCTTTCTACCTCAACGGCCAAGGTTTGAAATTGGAACCCCTTGCTTAGTCTGTTCGCTTCCTTCTATCCACTCTCTCTCTCTCTCTCTCTCTCTCTCTCTCTCTCTCTCTCTCTCTTTCCTTCCGCGCCATCCCGCTTCTCCTTCTTGCTCTTGGGATGAGGCACGCGAAACGTCGTCGCAGGCATGGATACAACCTTCGCTTACCTCATTATGCTAATTATTTAAATCCCCTAACGCCGTATTGTATTAAACCATCGTACCGCCTAACTTTATCCGACATATACCTTACCAGAGCAAATCGTTATCTAGGTACGAGCTTTTACTATATTTCTTTTTGTTCCTCTTTTTTCTCTCTTTCTTTTCTTTCTTTCTTTCTTTCTTTCTTTCTTTCTTTATTTCAAGATGCAAAAAACAGGTGAACATTTCCTATGATCGCTAAGTCACGCGGGAAATGAAATATAAAGGAGTTAAGGAAAATAAAAAGTATGAAATATGAAGTATGTATAAGATATAAAAAATTATATACGGTATATATATATATATATATATATATATATATATATATATATACACACAACTGTTTATACGTTATTTGAGAAATAATTGAGATATTTATATGTTCTATCTTACGTATATTCGTGTTATATACGTGTACTCGTTGTATTTTTCGTTCTTTTTTTTTTTTTTTTTATTTTTTTTTTTGTGAAATCGTACTCTTGTCCCTTCGCTATATAATTATGGAGACGAGTCAAGTAAATACCGACTGACTACGGGGCGTATAAACGCTTCTTCTATCTGCTGCCACCGTCCTTCGGTCGATTTTAATATTTTTTAATGGCAACGAAATGAGCAAACGATTAGATATGCTCCGGTAACGAAATGAAAGGAGAGAACGGTTTTGGAATGCGACGGTAAATACGGTATGGTCGCAGGAGTACGAGGCGAAGAGAGGAGACGAAATTAATCCCTTAGGTGCTGCTGCCGCCGCTGCTCGCCGTGTTATCAGGCATACCGAGATTTTCATAAAAATTCACCGTTCTCGGAATTTAATATGAATCGTATACGGCGGACCTTTAAAGAATGGAAAACGTTATTATTTATTTATAACCAGAGGTACGACGTGACTTTTTCCCAGCTTTTAACCTTTTACCCATCGACGAGCGGCGCGGAGGGGTTTGGTTGGTTGGTTGGTTTTGCGTCCCCGAGTGCGACGTCGCTTTAAGAGATCAAAATTTAACATTACGGGAAAGATCCAACGAAAACCCAATTTCTCTCAATTTCCTCCGCGGAACGTTTCTTCGTTTCTATTCTCTCGTTTTTCTTTCCCTACCATCATTTCCATTTTTTCTATCTACCGATAAAAATGAAAAAAAAAAAAAAAGAAAAAAAAGAAAAGAAATCAAATAGATGGCATTAAATATGTACCAGCTCCGTTGTGTTTGCGTGTCAATGAAAATTTTATTTCTGATAATTCAACGTGTCCAGCATTGATTGCGAAAAATGCGATAAACGAAATTTAACGCTGGCGCGCTTCGCCCGCGGGTAACGTTAAACAACAATATTTGCTAGGGGAATATCCCGTCTCTTTTTGGTTTCTCTTTTTATCTTTTTCTTTTTTTTCTTTTTTATTTTTACGACGCCACGACACAACAAACGAATATTTATTTATTCCGTGGATTCAACGAACGCGTCGCGATCATCGGCTGAAAAACGCGAAGCCGTAGTAGTAGCAGCGTGTTACGCTCCCTCGACCCCCTTTTTACGGGAGAACGGCGAGAAAAGAAAGAATGAGGAAAAGAAAGAAAAAGGGAAAAAAGAACAAAACCCAAGACGACCACGAAACGGAATGCTAATAAACGGCGCCTTCTAATCGATGGAAACTTTGAGCGATCCCGAGAGTTTGATTGTGCACCGTCGATTATGTTACGCTTCGCACCTCTCCGACGATTAATAAAATAAATATGTACGTTCGATCGAACGTGATTAAAGTTCGGATGACCTTTTGCAAATAAAATAGAGAGAGAGAGAGAGAGAGGGAAAATCTACGGATCGAATATATTTCAATGGATAAATGTCGGTCGGCGATGTTCGTCGAACTTTTTCCTGTTTTTTGTTTTTTTTTTTTTGTCTTTTCTCTTTTTTTTTTTCTCTTCGAGTTATTACGCGAAAACTCTCCCCCGTCCCCCCGTCCCCTCCCCCTCTCCGTTAGAGATAAACTTTAAAATGTATTTATGTAAGCTACATTGTTCCCATCCCGTTTTCTCTTTTAAGTTTTATCTGGCATAACTGGATTCGATTCGCGCATTCAACAATAAGCGATTGAAAACGATTTTTAAAACGTACCGTAATAGCATTAAATGGTAGTTCGACCGGGAAGCATCGATGTAATAGATTTCGTTCGTAGTAAATGCGATTTGCAAAAAGTAAAAGTATCGAGGAACAACTTGGGGCCCATTAACATTCTAACAAACGATAGTATACGTCTAGGAGAACGATCGGGCAAAGATCGGAGATCCCGAGGAGAGTCTTATACGTTCGCTTTTTTTTTTTTTTTTTTTTTTTTTTCTATACAAAAGCGGACATGCATCGAAAGAAGATAATGCCCTTCGCGGAATATGAAAGGAGCTCTTTCAAGAACGTCAAACCGCTCCCTTCTAAAGAGGGAATCTCAGAGCGCGGTTCTAACCTTTCGCGAACAATATGAAACATGCTTCGGGTTTTGCATGAAGGAAGAGAGAAAGAAAGAAAGAAAGAAAGAAAGAAAGAAAGAAAACAACTTCTACAAGGGAAGAAAGGAGGATACGGTTGTACCGTACGGGTTTGAATAGAAGGTACGTCATTTTCGAGCGTGATAACGCAGCAAGACCATGCGAGTTAGGAAGCCGAGCCGAGAGAGTTGACCTTTCAAAAAGCGGACCAAATTTTTCTATGACTTTTGACTCGTTTTACCCCGTTCCATCAGCCTTGCCATCATATTACCATTCATTTGCATGATACGTAAACATCTCTCTCTCTCTCTCTCTCTCTCTCCCACTCTCTTTATCTCTCAAAAGGGTAGCAAGAAAGATCTAACCGAGGCTTATCAAATTTTTCTACTACGATAAATGCATTTCCCAGGTTGAGAAAAGAAAAAAGAAAAGAAAAGCGCGCACAAACACTCACACACACACACATACACACGTGCGAGTCAACAACGTAGAACTTTTTCAAAAGAAGAAAAAGAAAGGAAAGAAAAAAATACAGGAATACGAGTTGCCGAAGAAAAAAAATGTACTAATCCACGAACTCGATACATTCCTCTTTCCTCATAGAAAATATACATATAATAACATGTACATTTTGCAAACTTAATCGAATCATTAGACTCGTGTTTATCCACTTGCGGGGATTTACGTACTAGGGAATAATAAATCGAGTTAGAGAGGAATAACGATCGTGTCCGTGTTCGTGCGAATCATGAATGAAAGGATAACATTGATTTTTCGAAGGCAACCACAGAGTTAATGCGATAATTCAAGCGGGAAAAGGGTAAAAAACCTGAGGTACGGCTTGAGTTTCGATAAAAAGCTATCTCTGAAGGTGTGCATAAGACACACACGCACGCGTATGCGCACGCACGCGTACAGAGAGAGAGAGAGAGAGAGAGAGAGAGAGAGAGAAAGAGAAATGGAAAGAGAAATAGAGAAAAAGAAAGTGAAGAGAGAGAGAGAGAGAGAGAGAGAGATAAAGGGGATACAGACGTCATACGTTCGAGAACGACATTTTTATTTTCATTATTTCAAAGTCTGTGAAAAGTCTGTGATATCGAACGAGAGAAAAAGAGAGAAAAAGAAACGAAAGGATTCTCGTCTTTTCACAAGAGGGAATATATATATATATATATATATATATAGATAGTGAGAGAGAGAGAGAGAGAAAGAGAATGAGAAAAAGCGAGAAATAGAGAAAGAAAAACGCACAAAGAGAGAGAGAGAGAGAGAGAAAGAGAGAGTGTATGACAGAGAGCGAAGAGAGAAGACATACTTCAAGTAAAGACGCGGAAGGACATGGGGAAAGGAACATTTGCAAGCTCGTAGCACGTTACGAAGCGATACGTGAGAAAGATACGGCGTCAAGGGGTCAGCAACGGGGGTCTTGGTTCGCCCTTAGTTTCACATGCCCGGCGCATTTCAGAAAACTCCCAGGTTCAGCCGGGCTTATAGTTGAAGTTTGATACGACGTTGACGGTGAGCGCGTTTAGTGAAACGGGTGGCACTCCCTACGCGACATGAATAAAACATTTTTTGGCCTCGTAAAACGGGATCCTTTCTTCCTTCTTTTCTCCTTCCACCTTATCCGTACTACCTCCTCCTCCTCCTCCTCTTCCTCCACCTCCTCCTCCTCCTCTTTCTCCACCTCCTCCACCTCCTTCTGCCGCCGACTCCAACCCACATTTTTCCTTCTTCCTTCTACCTCGACCTTTTTCGTTTTTTTCCCCTCGTTCGCCCTCCCTTCGAAGGAAAACGATAGAGAGAAAGAGAGAGAGAGAGAGAGAGAGAGAGAGAGAGAGAGAGAGACTCGCGAGAAGTTCTCGGTGGCGCACGCCGCGCCAACGATTCTCTTACCGTTCGAGAACGTCGTGGTTGGGGTAGGGGTATCGAGAAGATTGGTCGATTAGTATGGCAACGACGATATCTAGAAGGAACGGCCTGTCCTATAGGTGCGTGTGTGTGTGTGTTTCGGTAAGAAGAGTTAGAATGAAAATTATGGTGGTCGAACCCACCTTCCACCTTCCTCCTTCCATTCCCACTCCGCCAACGTCGACCGACCCTTTTCCCACCTAATTCGACCACCATCCACCCACCCTATCCAACCCCCTACATCCACCCGTTCATTTTCCTCGAGACAACGGCGCAGCTGCAGGCGGGAAAGCGCGTTGAATCAAACTTAATGCCTAGCGAAGCACCTGTTTGTCGAGCCTGCGCGTACATTGTCGTACTTTGCCGTACGAGAACGGGTTTACGCATAGGTACGCGATAAAGTCGATCGTAAAACGTCACTACGTAATTTCATTTTATTAAGACTCCTCCTCCTTTACCTCTCTTCCTCCTCCCCTCTCCCCTCCCGCCATCCTCCACCCCGCCTTACTCCCGTTCCCTCCAATTTACCATCGGCACCTACACCGGCACCACACCTCTCGCCCTTAGGATACACACCTTCCTATCGTCTTTTTATACCCCCTTACGTCGATCTTTACGTTATTAATGCTATTACATCTGGTATAACGAAAGTAGGGGGTAAGAGAGGGTAAAAAGGAGAAATAAAGAAAGGAGGAAAGGAGGGGACGAATTACGATTATTTCTTTCTTATCGCATTCAAATTTTCTATGACTGATGCGTTTTCTTGAAATATTGTTTATGTAGGGTAAATTGAACGATATCAATATACGAATATTATATGTGTATATATATGATATGTATACGTGTATATATTTGAGAGAGCTTATTATTATATATCCTTTGAACGTTGTGTGTGTGTGTGTGTGTGTGTGTGTGTACTATTAGATACACATTACACGTTGCAATTGGGATACATATGTATATATGTATTCCCATTACTCCCTATAGATCTCTCATACGCATATACTTTCGGCCGGATTAATATTCATGGCGGAGAAACGCGAGACACTTCGATAAACGTACCTACCTATCCCGAATGTACGAAGATAGATACGTATACGCGTATATGTGTGTGTGCGTGTGTAAATATCAACGATGATACGTCGTATAAGATAAGATCGTATTTTCGAAGATGTACGATAAATATTAATATTCGATTCCCTTTCGACGGCCCTTTTAGTTAAATACGTGCCTTTTTCCTCGCCATATACGTACGATTCGTTCGAATTTTCGAGAATATAAAGAATCACGTAAGATTCCTTTTAAGATTTCTTATTACATCCTTACGTCATTCGTATGAAAGGAGAAAGGAAGAACAAAGAAAAGAAAAGAAAAGAAAAGAAAAAAAAAGGAGAAAAAAATTAAGATCACGTCGGCCTCATACTTAGGTCGCGGGGTGTCCACCCGTAATCATCGACAATACGACGACGACGACGACGACGACGACGACGACGACGATGTGGAATTTGATTTTGTATCGAGAAAATGAAAGGGAAAATCGATGATATCGTCTTGGATAAAACGATATTCGAAAGTAAGGGCAATAATAATAAGATCGGTGCGATCTCGAATTATAGTAAATTACAGTAGGGATTTCTCGGTTGGTCGATCGAAGCCGACGCGCCCGATTGGCCGGCAAAAGGGAACTCAATAATCCGTGAAATATCATAGCGCAATTTCGTTTCCTCAAATCAGATTCAAAGTTACGAAGGAGGAAACGCGAACCGAGTAGGTACCGTAGTAGTAGATACGACGATGGAATCTATGACGATAGTATAGTAGATACTAACTATTACTACACCACCACTGCTACTACTACTACTACTACTAATACTAATACTAATACTATTTTACCGGCGGCACCACCATCACAGCCGCCGCCACTGAGTCGAGTCGAGTCGTCGCATGGTAGATAGGTTGCAGCTGCTAGGAGGCACACTGAATCAGACTTAATTTTGGCGAAGCGAGAGCACCTGTTTGCCAAGCCCCGAACAATTTACCTTACCTTTACCTTTCGTCGACAAAGCAATAGAGCAAAACAGATCGTTGAATGGATGACAAAACTGGCCGTATTACGTGTACCAGACGTATATATATATATATATATATATATATATATATATATATATATATATATATATATATACATAAAGTATATATATATAACGTTATATTAAGATTTGTTAGAGGACCTTCAAATTATGAAAAATAATATCAACGATAACGTACAAATAAAAAGACGGAAAGTTCGACGACAATCTCGCGTCAGGATCGGTCATCATTTTGTCGTTTCTATCAGATTTGCAATCGCGTTGCTTAAGTAAAACGTACGTAAATACATTTTATTTTAACTTGATTAAATCGCGAACTCGATTGTCGACGGAGCAATACAACAAAACAGATCGTCGAATGGATGACAAAACTGGCAGTATTACGTGCACCAGACGTATATATACATAAAGTATATATATATAACGTTATATTAAGATTTGTTAGAGGACCTTCAAATTATGAAAAATAATATGAACGATAACGTACAAATGAAAAGACGGAAAGTTTGACGTCAATCTCGAGTCAGGATCGGTCATCAATTTGTCGTTTCTATCAGATTTGCAATCGCGTTGCTTAAGTAAAACGTACGTAAATACATTTTATTTTAACTCGATTAACTTGCGAACTCGATTAAAGTGGAAACGATTCTGTTGATTGCGATATCATTTGAAAATGAAACGCATCGAGTAATATAATTAATTATCCAATAAATTCTACTATTGATAGAGAGGTATTTATATTCTTCGGAGTACCTCTCTTCCGCGATATCTCTTACTCTCTCGATGTAATTGATCATTCTCAAAATATTACGACTATCTCGTTCGGAAATTAGCGTCGACGAATCTGATTCAAAGTTTTTGGAGAAGTAACAAAAGAAAGGGTAGAGGAGGATGAGAAGGAGAAGGAGAAGGAGGAGGAGGAGGAGGAGGAGGAGGAGATAGAAGATGAAAAGGGCAAATAAAAGGAGAAAGAAAAAGAAGAGGAAGAAGAAGAAGAAGTGGTAGTAGTAATAGTAGTAGTAATAGTAGTAGTAGTAGTAGTAGTAGTAGCAGCAGCAGCAGCAGCAGCAGCAGCAGCAGCAGTTAGGACGAAGAAATTATAGCGCAGCTGCCAGAAGAAAGAAGGCGAATGAAACTTAATTTCGCCGACACCTGATTGCCGTAGGCCGTGCAAGTATCCACGATCCTGCGGAGTAAGAACGGAGAGAAAAAGAGAAAGAGAGAGAGAGAGAGAGAGAGAGAGAGAGAGAGAGAGAAAGAGATAGAAAGAGAGTTCGCCGCGGATCTGATCGTGAAATATCATTCTGCAATTTCGTTTAATTAAAATCTGATTCAAAGTTCGCGAAGAACAGCTATCGTGAGCGGCCGCGCTCGTCCTGGATAATACTCGTTACGCCGGGTGCGGTTAATGCATCAGCAAAAGAGTTCAACTCCCGTCCTAACTCCCTTTTTCCTTCCAGTTTCCTCTTCGTAGCACTTTCTCCCTCTCTCTCCCTCTCTCTCTCTCTCTCTCTCTCTTTATCTTTATCTCTTTTCCTCCCTTTTTATCTCTTTCCCTTTTTTCTTTTCTGGTTGCTGCTATCTCTACTCCATCTTTCTTTTTCTTTTTTTTTTCTTTTTCCTTCTCATTCCTTACAATATCCCTTCTTCTTCTTCTTCTTCTTTCTCTTTTTCTTCTCCGTCTTCTATTTTTCTTTTCCCTTTCTCTCTTTCTATCTCTCTCTCTTTCTTTTCTTTTTTTCTTTTTCCCCTTTCTCTGTGCCGTCATTTTACGGCAACGTGCACCCGTTTCCAGAATTATACGAGTTAAACGCCATAGAAATTTTCAGATCTTACGTAAGACGAGATAAAGAGAGGAACTAAACGAGTATAATACTTATATATTGTACTACCATCACCACCACTACTAAATAATATCGTCGTTCGTAATTTTTATGATACACTTGACACACACACACACGCACACACACATACAACGTTTATGTCGATGAGACAGAAGATATTTTTTTTCTCAATGATGAAAATGGGTAGAGGAGGAGGAGGAAGAGAAAAAGATCATCGGTGAGATCGAGCGTAACAAAAATATACGAAGTAATCTCGAAGGAGATTAATGCGACGAAGAAGTTAGATAGACAGATAGATAGATAAAGTGTGTGTGTGAGAGAGAGAGAGAGAGAGAACAGGTACATCGTAAATAAATTTTTAATCATCAGTAGCCCCCTTCTCGAACGATCGAATTTTTTTTCTCTTTCCTTTCGTTTCTTTTTTATGAAATTCCAACAGGGCCATATGATCGTACAAGAGAAACGGAGAGGGAGAGAGGGAGGGAGAGAGAGAGAGAGAGAGAGAGAGAGAGAGAGAGAGAGAGAGAGAGAGAGAGATAGAACGAACCTTACGATCGTATCGTCTCGCATTACTGCAAACAGAAGTCCCGTAAGAGATGTCCTAAAAGTCTGGTGCAATAAAAGCCGCGACCCATAAAATATCGTAGCCAGCCGACGCCTTTTCCCCTTCCCTCCCACCTCCCATCGGTTATCCGTCCAAGTCCCTTGCCGGATAAGACTCAGGTACATAAACTGTGAGTACTCCGGCGGATTGAAATATAACCTCGAATATTTCTTTACGTCGGTGTCCGATACTCGTATACAAGAAGAACTAGGGACGAATGAAAGCCAATAAGAGAGAGAGAGAGAGAAAGAGAGAGAGAGAGAGAGAGAGAGAGAAAGGGAAGACTTGCGGAGTACTCTCTCTCTCTCTCTCTCTCACGATTAACCTTTGGGCGTTTCTTACGAGCACCTATGAGAGTCATAGTCAGTCCTAGTGTCGTAGAAACGATGCGTCGTATATTTTTTCTCCCTCCCTTTTTCTGTTCTTTTTCCTTCCTTTTGCTGTTATTAGGATACCTAACACGCTTACTTCGAAGGAATATCGACGGATCCTTGGAAAAATGGAGGTAGATAGATAGATGGATGAAAAAGGGATGGGCGAGAGCATAAACCTATAAAATAAATGTCACAGTCGATGGGTTCTTTTTTTTTTTTTTTTTTTTCTTTTGTCGTCTATGAAATGTTTCGACCGTTTGGGAAACTCTGTATCCAATCGATTCTATTCGAAAATAAAAAAAAAATATATATCTATATATATGTGTGTAATATAATATCCCAACTAAGAATACCCAGAATGAGGGGTTGCGTGACAAACGTAAAGGTAATTTTTATCCTCAGAGATAAAATTATTAAATCGGTATGGGAACAAAGTAATCCAATGTGACGGGAAGCCGAAAGAAGGTTTTAACGATGTTCAAGAGAGAAAATATTCATCCTGCGTTATATACCTTATTTTTTTGTTTCCTTTTTTTTTTTTTGTAGAAGGAGGAGAAAGAGGATAATACCGGTAGCTTTTCGGGAACACGATTTACAAGCAACAACGGTAATAGTAGTAGTAGTAGTAGTAGTAGTAGTAGTAGCAGTAGGAACAGCAGTATAAGTAGAGAAGCCTGCGAATAAGGTTCGACATTACGTAGGGGTAAGTCCACCTGGGTATTACGGCAATAATCGTATAACAAAGGCCCAGTAGGACGAGTGTGGTCGCACGATGGTCCTTCCGGGTTCGGACGGTGTGTGTGTGTGTGTGTGTGTGTGTGTGTGTGTTGGACGCGGTTTGTTAGGAGAAAAGTTGTCAAAGCGTTTCAACCGGCGGCCAGAGTACTGTCGGCCCGAGGACAATCCGCAATATTCAAGATGCACTTCAGAGAGTGGATAAGCGAGAAGTGGCAACGCGTACTCGGTAGTCGGTAATGCCAGAAATCACCGGGTAGTCAGTCGCGTAGTCGTATTTTCATACGGATGTATACGTCTCTTTTAACGAGACAAAAAAGAGAGAGAAAGAGAGAGACAAGCCGCCGTGAAAATTTACATTAATTTCAACGTCATAATGAATGCAACGAGCATGGACGCATGCATGCATGCGTGTATGCATGCATGGTCGCATGCGTGCACGAGAAAAATCTGTAGGTACGTAGGTATAAACGTAATACTACGGACAAAATTACGCTCTGATAATACATTGTTACGTAGATAATTAAGTACCTACAATTACGAACGGAGTGAGAGTGTGTGTGTGTGTGTGAGAGAGAGAGAGAGAGAGAGAGAGAGAGAGAGAGAGAGAGAGAGAATATATTTGGAGTTTGTATATCGATAATATTCATTAGGACGGATCGTCGTGGCACCCTCATCAATTCATTTTCTCGATCCTTCGAACGTTAATTAAATCGACTATTTGTCGGACAATAAAACGATCAACTTTCAAACCTGCCGCCCAACGCTCTCAATCGCTCGTAGCAAAGTTCGCGGTGCGACGCGAATAAATGCAAACCCGATTTGTTATTAGTGCAAGGATATTATTAAATCCTGTTAGCTCGTTCGCCCGTTCAAACTAAGTTTCAATCCCTCGATCGGTGCGCCGATAAAAAGGGAGGGTGAGAGAGGAAAGAGGGAGAGAGTAAGAGAGAGAGAGAGAGAGAGAGAGAGAGAGAGAGAGAGAGAGAGAGAGAGAGAGAGAGAGAGAGAGGGACTGGAAAGAAAAAGGGTCGGGAACGAAGCAAGCCGGCGAATTTATTAACTTTAAAAGCTGACTGCAATGCCGCCTTGTCGGGCGCGCTTTCATGGCTTTACGAACCGCTTGCGACCTCCTTCTACCCTCTCTCTCTCTCTCTTTCCTCCTCCTCTTTCTCCTCCACCTCTTCTTTTCTCTCTCTCTCTCTCTCTCTCTCTCTATCTTTCTCTCTTCGGTGTCAGCATCGAGCCGACTCTCGAAGCTACTACCGTCAAATCCCACCCCCGACAACCAAGTGAAAGAGAGAGAATGAGAGAGAGAGAGAAAGAGAGAGAATGAGAGAGAGAGGCTCCATGATGCGCAACTTATAATTTTCTTTGAAGCTTCGTGGCTTATCGATTGGCCTTTATGATTGGAATTTGTAATAACTTTCGATCCGTGTGCCGTTTCACCGCACGATGGCCCGGTCGCGATCGTGAGCCAAGAGGGCTCGCGCCTGAGGGGAAAGAGAGGAAGGAAAGAGAAAGATAGAATGAGAAAGAGAAAGAGAAAGAGAGAGAGAGAGAGAGAGAGAGAGAGAGAGAGAGAGAAGCGAGGCCGCACTTTCCAGGTTTCATATCGAGAACCACTACCACACACCAGGCCGATATGAGTGGATCCAATAATGGAGTCACAAAGATTTAGCTTTTACTCGATGATCTCTCTCTCTCTCTCTCTCTCTCTCTCTCTCTCTCTCTTTCTTTCTCTGTTTCTTTTTATTTCTCTGTGTTTCCAGTCAACATCGAGGACCAAGACAAAGTGGCAATTACCGCGTTACTTCCACTCGAGAAACTCTCGCACGTATGACAATGCAAATGGATGACTCTCTCTCTCTCTCTCTCTCTCTTTCTCTTCGAACCTTTAATAGGCTCGACTTGAATTCTTTTGTCGAGTGAATAAGATCGATGGTAACGAGCAACGTTTTCGTCTTAACCAATATGCGCACTTCGCTTACTCGGTTACTGTCTCCAAATTCAAGGGACGATACAAAAAATGATTCGTCCGATTTTTTCTTCCTTTCGTGTTCTTTCCTTCTTTCTTTCTTTCTTTTTTCTTTCCCTTTCTTCCTTCCTCCCATTATCTTATTCATAACGTACAACTGTCAATGATCTGAATTGACGTTTTTATATCATACCCTTCCGTCCGAACCGATTTATCGTTAAATCAAAATACCCCTTGTGTATAAGACTATATCCGTTATTCGTTCCGTATACGATTACTCGATGGTCTCGAGAAAGAATAAAATATTTGCGATATTTCATGAGAACGATATTTTCGATACAGAAATCTCGTGCGCGACAGATTGGTTGTAGATAAATAGGGTAGGTGTAGGTAGGTAGGTAGGTAGGTAGGTAAATAAATAGGTAGGTAGGTAGGTAGATCGTGTAAAACTCGGGGTAAAATCAATTATCGATGAATTATTCGTTAAAGATAAAAATTATTTCGAGACACGTCCTTACAAAATGCAAATCTTGTAATGACGTTTTAAAAGAAAATAATAAAAGATAAAAAATATATTTAAAAGGACACGTATATATATTTATTTGTTCTGTCGTTCAGTTACGATAAAAAAAAAAAAAGAAAATAAAAGAAGAAAAAAATAAAAAACCTTGGACATACCTCCGTCTTAGTTAGTCAACCCTAACATTTTTACGCGAGACCTACTCTCTCTCTCTCTCTCTCTCTCTCTCTCTCTTTCTCTACTGTGATCGAAAAAGAGGTTAAATTTCCAAGAGGTACAAGGGGACGACGAGAAGAGTTGTGTGGTCAAGCGAACAACGCGAGCTCGAAAATGAATCCTTGAGGAAGATATTATATCCGCCTGATCCCGATCCATTCCGGAGGACAAGAGAATGATGTAAGAAGGCACAAGGGGGCTTCCAACGTTGGCCCGTCCAAGAGAGATATAGGGAGGAAGAGACAGAGAGAGAGAGAGAGAGAGAGAGAGAGAGAGAGAGAGAGAGAGACAAAGATAGAGAGAAAGAAAGAGAGGAAGAGGAGGGGGGGGGGGGAGGAAAGGAAGGCGAGTCGGAGAAGGTTGGCTTTACGGGGATAGCGAGTAAATGCCCCATGAATGAACGATGAGCCCAGGGGCCAAACCCTCTCCTCTCTTCCCTCCTCCACCTCATCCTCCTCATCTTCGAACAAACTCCTTCTCCGCCTCCCACTTTCGTCCGTCACCTTCTCTCTCTCTCTCTCTCTCTCTCTCTCTCTCTCTCCTTCCCTTCTTCTACGAATCCGAATCGGATTTCAGCTCGGCGTCGTCTCGCGCCCTCCGCGGAATTGCGATTAGACTCGTAGAGACCGGATCCGTATTACATTCTCGCTCGCACTAGATAGAGGGAGAGAGAGAGAGAGAGAGAGAGAGAGAGAAAACGACGGACCCTTCCATCTTATCCTTTACCCGCGCTACGACGACGTAATGAAATCGATGCGAGAAACGAACGAGAAACGTCCTCTCCTCTCGTCGATCGTACTCAAGATGGGATTAATGCTAATGCGAAGGTAGAAAAGCGTATCTCTCTCTCAGGATCGGGGTGGAGGGGAAGTTACACGACTGAATACGATCGCGTTAACTCTCGCCATTTTCTGAAGTATAAGGTTCTCTTTTCTCTTTTCTTTTTTCTTTTTTCCTCTCTCTCTCTCTCTCTCTCTCTCTCTCTCTTTTCTTTTTCTTACAAAAGTTTCTTCCTCGCATAGCCACCCCAATCTCGCTCGCGCCATTCAACGTCGATACCTAAAAGATCGACTCTCTCTCTCTCTCTCTCTCTCTCTTTTAGTTTCTTTTTCTCCAGACGCTAAAAAAAAAACGGCGATAACGACATTGTCCAATCGAGAAACTGCGTGTACGTATGTACGTATTATCTCTGTGTACGTAGTAAAACAGTATATATACATATGTGTGTGTGTGTGTGTGTGTGTGTGTGTGTGTGTGTGTGTGTGTGTGTGTGTGTGTGTGGCATTGTCAGTCTACTAGTAATCGTTTATATTCCCAATAGCAAGCGCCGGATATATACTTTATCCGAAAAGATAACGATATATAGCATTTTGGTAGTTTTACGTTTACGACGATAGTTCGGCAATAACCAACTTCCATCGAATGGAAAACTCCGTTCAGTCAAGTTCGGTCTACCGTCGCGCGCGCGCGCCTCGTCTGCGCTGAATGGAAAGAAAAGAATAAGAGAAGAATAAGAAATAGATCAGAAGGGGGATCGTGAGATGGCTGCGGTCCCGGCTGGAATATGTTACCGGAACGATTGACAGATTCTGCTGACTGATAACTCGAAGCGTCGATTCGCTCGGATTTCTAGGAGTCGTAAGAGAAAAAGAGAGAGAGAGAGAGAGAGTGAAAGAGACTGAAAGAAAGAGAGACGGAGAGAGAGAGAGAGATAGAGAGAGAAAGAAAGGACGAGTGGGAGGAAAAGAGATAGAGATAGATAGATAGATAGATAGACAGATAGAGAGAGAGAGAGAGAGAGAGAGAGAGAGAGAAAGAAAGAGAACGATTGACGCATGAAAGATTCATGGGCTGCACCGATGGCCACATCAGAAATGCTGCGGGGCAAGTCCCGGACTCGATTCCTCCTTTACCCGAAGGCCAAATGTAACTCGAATTCTGCTACCAACGTTCCTCTCTCACCGGCTGCTGCCACTGCTGCTATTTTTGCTTCTTCTTCTTCCTCCTCTACTACTATTACTGTTTCTGCTGCTTCTGCTGCTTCTGCTGCTGCTGTCGTAGCTCTCTCTCTCTCTCTCACTCTCTCTCATTTTTATTCCTTTTATTCCCTCCTTTCTATTTCTTTGGTTTCCCTTTGCTCTCTTTCTAAGCATTCGCGCGGGGAGGAGGGGGTGGGGGGAGAGGGAGAGGGGAGTAACTACCGTTCTTTCTTTCTCTCCGTTAAATCTTCCTCGAGGCCCGTTAAATCCGTTTCGGTAATCGTGACGCGTCCTACTCGGCTGATTAGCCGTCTCGAAAGGAAAATCGTTTGGGCAAGGAGAAAATTTTCGGCGAGAAGAATCGGAATCGTCCTTCTCCACGTTCCCTCTTAACTCACTGTTCTCTCTCTCTCTCTCTCTCTCTCTCTCTCTCTCTCTCTCTCTCTTTCTTCCTGCGTTCCCTCAAAACATCCCCTCGCCATCGCATGCCACCCTCTCGTCCCTCTTCTCTTTTATCGGATAAAACGATACACGTATATTGCTCCCTTGAGATAAAGAGAGAGAGAGAGAGAGAGAGAGAGAGAGAGAGAGAGAGAGTGAGTTAGGGGAAGGGGAAAAAGACAGACGATATCCGCATCTTCTTTCCTCCTCACTCTTCTTCCTTACAGCCATCATTCTCGTTAGTTCTCCTTGCATCTTCCTTCGTCTTCTCTCTCTCTCTCTCTCTCTATCTATCTATCTATCTATCTATCTATCTATCTCTATGTTCCTATTTCCTCTAGAATTACTTGCGTGGCGTAGTCCGACGTCCATATGAATTGGTATTAGAAGATAATTAGGATCTCTTTTCTCGCGGGAGTCACGATTTACGTCTAACCGTCTTCGTAGTAAGTCATAGTCGAAAGATGAGTAGTAATA
>OU964961.1:24308765-24311265 GCA_918808275.2 Dolichovespula sylvestris | reverse complement strand
TCCATTTCCTTCGAGGTAAGAGTCAAAAGGGACGATGAATTCGACGACGTAAAGTACGTTGAGGCCGAAAGAGAAATCCTCTCGGTGCTTCATTCCTTGTCACAGGGCATATATATATATATATATATATATATATATATATATATATATATCTTTCTCTATATATACATACATATATATATTATATATATATATATATATATATATATATATAGATACATATATACGCAGAAAAGGGTAGTTCTCGAATCGAGGAACATTTGGTAAAACTTTCATTGTTCTCCGGCGGTCGCTGTTCATCATCCTTTGGATATCGCGCTAGTACGTCGAGCACATATATGTCCTCGAACGTACGTGAAGGTTTCTGGAGATAGGTAGATACGGATGAACGAGAGAGAGAGAGAGAGAGAGAGAGAGAGAGAGAGAGAGAGAGAGAGAGAGAGAGAAGGTTTTCCAAAGTTTCCCCGAGAGAAAAACGACGTCGAGTCGAAAGCAACGGAGGTGAGTTGAGGAGAGAGAGAGAGAGAGAGAGAGAGAGCTAGAGAACGATTGGATGGGTCCTACAGTACGTGTCCGAGAGAACATCCAGATGGGAAGTTGGGTTCTTAACGCCGATCCTGAGAGTTCTTCATCTTCGACGATTTTCTCGTTCCTCTTTCGAATCCCGATACGAAAAGGAACGAGAAAAAGTTTTCTCTCGCGAGAAGTAGAAAGAGAAAGATAGATAGATAGATAGATAGATAGACAGAAAGAGAGAGAGAGAGAGAGAGAGAGAAAGATTCGACAGGGCGATCGAAAGTCAAATCGTCTTTTGCCCGGTAAGGTCTTCCTCGTTTCGTCGTTGACATAACGAGGATGGGAGGGAGAGAGAGAGAGAGAGAGAGAGAGAGAGAGAGAGAGGGAAGGAGAGAGAGAGATAGATATCGAACGAAACGAATGTTTCCGAACGATCTCAAACTGCTCTCGCTGGTTCATATTGTTAAGCCGTTAAAAAGAAAAGTTTATGGAAAGGAGTAGACGACGACGACGACGACGACGACGACGACGACGACTAGGACGAGGACGACGAGGACGACGAGGACGACGAGGTAACGTTCGATGATATCGGGAGGAAGAAGAACCCTGGAAAAGATTCTCATAACGTTCGACGACGACGTTCGACGTGATTCGATCGAATTCATATCGTCCAAACGGACCAAAGAAATAAAGAATTAGAGAGAAGGATAGAAACGGAGAGAGAGAGAGAGAGAGAGAACTACTAAAAGAAGGAAGGATGGATGGTTGAAATCGTTGGGACTCGAAGAAAGTAAAGAAAAGCTGTCGCACTCTTTCCCTTTCCCCCTCCCCTCTCTTTCTCTCCGTAGGAAGGAAGAAAATAGAGCGAGGTATAGATATCTGACCAAGACGAAGGGGGCGGGGAGGTGGGGGGCGAGGGACGAAAAAAAAGGAAGAAGAATTTTGTGTTAAAAAACGCGAACGAGGCAGAGGTTAAGTTAAGGAGAGAGAGAGAGAGAGAGAGAGAGAGAGAGAGGAGCTCGTACGCGTATAAAATTTCAAGCAGCTACCCCCTTCTCCCCTCATCCCACCGCCCCCATCGTGTATCCCTGGCATCGTCACGACCGCTAACGTAGCTTTCTTCGTCCAACTTCGTACTGGGAGGTCCTTCGCTATCGACGATCGTTCACCAACTACTATCTACCATCGTTACCACTACTACCACCACCACAATCATCATCTTCTTCTTCTTCTTCTTCTAATTCTACCTTCAATTCCCGAAGGTTCTTACGACCCCTCGATTTTGACCTCGCACACGAAGGACCAACCGCCCATCCAACTTGTCCGCGCAGATTTCTCTTATTCGTTACTTCGACTGCGTTTCCTCTGTCTCTCTCTCTCTCTCTCTCTCTCTCTCTCTCACTCTCTCTCTCTCTCTCTCTTTCTCTCTTTCTTCGGTTCGACGCCCGATGCGATTTTTACGCGACGTGTTTCGAGGAGCTTCGGAATAAGCGAGGGTAGATAACGGAGGAGGATGAAGAGGAGGAGGAGGAGGAGGAGGAGGAGGAGGAGGAGAAGGAGGAAGGGAGAGCCTTCGTTTCGTTCATTACCATTCATTATCTACGTGCCGCAAGAGAAGAAGGGTGGAGGCGGTGGGATGGGGTATGGGGTATGGGGTTGGGGCGAGGGGCTAAGGGAGGACCTGGCTTTCGTTCGGATCAAACGAAATCCTCCATAACTCTTCTCTCCTCTCCATTTCCATCATCGTCAAAGAAACACCACCGATGCGGCACGAGTCCTTACTACACAAAGTCTTCAACGCCTGCCACGTAGAGATACACTTTTTAGTTTCCTTGTATTAAATCGTTACCGGTATTGCATGCGGAATCAAAGGAGCACTCCTCGCGTCTTATAATTTACTTCTTCTAAGGGAGATGCTGCCTGCCTTCTCTATCCGTCGGGAGTAACGAGACAAAGTGGAAAAGGGAGACGGAGATAGAGCGAC
>OU964961.1:24266265-24303765 GCA_918808275.2 Dolichovespula sylvestris | reverse complement strand
CGGCCCAACGGTTGAAGTACTCTTCAAAAGCACTCGGGGTCTCTCTCCTCCTACGACGATAAAAGAGAGAACGTCCGGATACATGACTGAGCGAGCTGATAACTAAATCATGAGTCTTTAATAAAAGGTCGAAAAACGTTAGCGGAACCGAGCCCCGATAAATGACGCGTCGATTTCTATTGCCATTCTTACCATTTTCTTTTTCGCCTTCTTCATCTTCTTTTTTCTTTTCATTTTCCTTTTCATTTTCATCCTCGTCAAATCTCTCCAACACGGAGGATAAATAAAAACAGTCGTTCCTTCATTCGCGTCCACTTTTCTGTCCTCCTCTTTATTGATTTATTCATACATTTATTTATTTGTTTATTCGTACTTTTCTTTCACCACGCCCCCCTCGGAAGAAACTATAGTTCACGATGGACGATAGAAAAACGGAGAAGATATCTAGATATTATTGATAGATAGATAAAAGTAACACAGACATTAGATGCCGATTATAATGAGACCTCGTGCGGCGAATAACTCTAACGCGTTGAAGAGACGTACAGCGCAGTACAGTACAGTACCAGTACAGTACAGTTACAGTACGATCGGAGAGCTCGGTGACGCTATCTGATTACGGCAAGTTCGCTAATTGGCAAATTGTATTCGTGAGTCATGCGTAGGTTCGGTGAGTCACACGAATATAACACGCTCCCTTTATGGGTTCGCACGCGAAACTTGTGCATTTGACTCGACGTAGTAGTTATGTTGTATAGGTAATATGTAAATGTATCCAACACGTGTGAGTAATCGCATAAACGCGTCGCATCTTTTATCTATGTCTCTCTCTCTCTCTCTCTCTCTCTCTCTGTTTCTCTCTGTCTCTCTCTCTGTCTGTCTCTCTGTCTGTCTCTCTCTGTCCTTTTCGCGAACACACGCGCGCACATACTTAATATGGATCAGATTTATCTCATCCTTTTTTTCTTTTATTATTATTATTTAAAAGAAGAAGAGAAAAAGAAAGAAAAAGAAAAGGACTTCTGAGATCTTATGATTTATCGAACAATCGGAACATTTTTATACAAATATATATATTCTTTATCGCGAAATTACGTGGAGCGAATTTTTTATCGCGAAATATTTTCTCAAAGGCACTCGTTCACAGAGAGAGAGAGAGATAGATAGATAGATAGATAGATAGATAGATAGATAGATAGAGAAAGAGAGAGAGAGAGAGAGAGAAAGAGGGAGACGGGAGTGGGGGAGGTAGAAAGATATTACAAAAATCCAACTGGCATCTCTCCGCTCTCGTAAAAGAAAGTGTACGCATTCAAAATTGAAAGTAATATCTTCCGTAATACGCTCGCGTGGCTGATCTGAATTTTAATGAGGATACGGTGTGTCTCCCGAATGAATAGACGCCATCCGTATCTCGTTCGTAGCCATAATCGTCGGTGCATTAACGGTACTTCTTTTGATTTCAAATAAACGCGCCACGCCGTCTTTACCGAGACGTAAAGGAGAGGAAAAGAGAGTACGACCTCCATCAATGTTTGAACGCGTTCCAAATAGGGTTGTACCGTGGTGACTGGTTCAAAAGCGAGACCAGAATTACTTTCGCCTTACGAAAAATAGTGATTTAGCGTTTCCTAAGGTGGTCTTATTTCTTTCACGAACGTGCCAATATATATATATATATATATATATGTCTTTTTGGCAATTGAAAACGAGATAGACGGATAGAAACGAGATAGATGGATGGATGGACGTATTATATGTGTATATATATAGTCGTGAATTATTCAAAAGTAGATAAGAAAATTAAATATATCAATACAAATTCTTGGCGTAGGTATATATATTACATATATATGTAAGCTATAAAGAGAAGAAGAAAGTCGAAGTGGTGCATTCCAAACGCGAACGTGAGTTCGAGACACTATTTCGTATTTCTTTGGACAACATGGAAGGAAGAAATATAAATCGCCAAGAGTAAATCTCGTATTTTGTTTCGCGCGAGCGAATTCAACGGGTTGTGATGGTGCGAGAGAGAGAGAGAGAGAGAGAGAGAGAGAGAGAGAAAGAGTTTACGTCAGGAACGGGACAAACGGTCCACGTGTACCGGTATTAATCCAAATGAACGTTTTACCGCGACGGCATAATTCTTTCGGTTTCTCCTACGGACCGCCCACACCACAAAAGGCATCGCACTCTAGCGAGAAACACGATCTCCGGCCCGTTTATAAAGAAACCACTTTTTCTTCTTCTTCTTCTTCTTCTTCTTCTTCTTCTTCTTCTACTTTCTTCCTACTCTTCTTTCTCCTCCTCTTCTTGCCCTCGAGCTGGGGCACACGAATTCGTTGCAGCCTCTATCGGAATGACGATCAACAGGTACACGCCGTGTGTGTGTGTGTGTGTGTGTGTGTGTGTGTCAATGAAAAAGGAAGAGATGGAAGAATAGATGAAAAAAAAAAAAAAATGAAAAAAAAAGAACAAAAAGATGAAACGAGCGATAGAAGAGGAAGCGCGGAAAGGTGGATGGTGAAAGAGGAAACCAAAAAAGAAAAAAGAAAAAGGGAAAATAAAAAAACAAATCAGAAAGAAGAAAAAAAAACACACAACCGTGTTATCAAAACGTTTTGGTCGGGAGCGAAAGGTTATCATAGCGTAATTATTTCCCAGTGCCACCGGTGAAATCCATAAACACGGCACGGTAAAGCGACTCAGCTTACTACGATAATTAGCGCGCGTTGTGCGAGTTGGGCTCACCCTCGGCCTCAGCTCGCTCGCGCGCGCTCGTTCTCGAAGCGCGTTCAAATTAGAGCCCCGTGTTTGCGCAAGCCCTCGGCGCCGAGCGTCGCGTCGTCAATTAGAAGGTACGTCTGATTAGAAGCGAAACGGAGCTCATTAATTACCAGTGGCATCCACTATATCTCTCATGCAGTATAATCCTTACACGAGGTAGAGAGGACTTTTGTCGGGAATCGCGAGACTCGATTGATACTTCACCGAAATTTCTGTCAAACAGATAATTAGAGAACTCGATTCTCGTATAATCAAAATCTAAGAGCTATGGATTATTATACTCGCGGTTGCGTCATTGGATCATGAAATCGAGCCTTTATCTTTACGAAATTAATTTTAACGCTCGATCTTATACATCGAGGTTCAGCTATCTCGTTGATCTCAACGTTTATCAACCAACGATACGGATCATTCTCGTTGGACCATGAACGATCGCGACAACTTTTTTATACCTTTCCCCGATCATATCGCTACTAATAGATACTACAAAACGTACAATATTTATTATTCCTATTGTTACGTACGAAAGCGACGTGATAACGCACTCGATTTTATTTGTTAATCTTTGCGAACATTGCTTACACGATCTTATGATCGAACGAGTCGTCGTAATAATCGAATAAACGTTATATTGATAGGGGAATATACGGCGGAGAAGAAAAATTATCTGAGGGAGAAGAAAAATTATCGAATTACACGTCGTTGATGGGAGGGGGGAGGGGGAATAAAAAGAAGTTTAAAACCATATATAATAAACGTAGACGGATAAAAATAGAAATCGTTAGGACGCGATAATAAGGATTATCGATTCGTCCTATGCCCGACGATCGGAGATCGTAGAACAATATATATATATATATATATATATATATATATATATATATATATATATATATATATATATATAAAGTCCAACCATCACCACCACCACGACTATCACCACCATCGCCTATGTAAACTCCTTCGAGCATTGTCCTCCCTCGTATTTAACATGCATTACGTTGCGGGTAAACGCGGGTAGAACAAAAATTGCGTTCGCCGTCGGCCGGTAAGCATGATATAAGCCCTCGTAAAGACAAATGTAAATCCCGCCTCCTCCACCTCCTCCTCCTCCTCCTCCTCTTCCCTCTCTTTCTACCCTTACCACCCTGTCTCTACCAAATTATATTTGTTATTTAAACAACCTACCCTTTTTCTCGCTTACCCTTTTCATTCTCTCTCCCCCCCTCCCCTCACTCTCTCTTTATTTTCTTTTTCTTCATTCCACTTGTACTCCTTCTTCTTCTTCTTCTTCTTCTTCTTCTTCTTCTTCTTCTTCCTCTTCTCCTTTCCCCTCTTTTACTTTAACGACCGAAAGTCTCGGAGGGTCGAAAGCGTGGAGTAACACGCAGTACAGGAGAGAAAGAAATATTGAAAGAGAGAGAGAGAGATAGAGAGAAAAGACCGACGTAGTAAATAGTCAGAAAAATGAGAGTCGTCGTCCTTCTCATTGTCGTCGTCGTCGCCGACTTTGGCGTCGACGTCGGCGTCGGCGTCGGCGTCGTCGAGTTTCCAGTATATCGTAGAAAAGTTAGGTAGGTGTGTGCGTGTGCGGAACACCGCGAATTGTCGTAAATATTAATAATCCGAGCCGACGGTGGTGACGGCGCCGGCGCAATTAGTGCCTCTCTCTCTCTCTCTCTCTCTTCTCTCCGTTCAGGGAAAATATTTGCTGCCAGAACGATCCTTTCGAGCGTGCGATATGCTGGCAAAGAAATTATAAGGGAGAAAGAAAAAAAAAAAAAAAAAAGAAAAAAAAAATTGCGGTATACACCAATCGTGGTACGTCTCTTATGAATTTCGAACGGTTCTGATTAATCTGACGACGACGGCGATTTAAGTCGGTGATTTTCTTCCTTTGTTAAGGAAAAGAAGGAAGGGAGGAAATGAGGAAGGAACGAAAAGGAAAAATAGAGAAATAGAAGAAGAAGAAGAAGAAGAAGAAGAAGAGATAAGCGAGGGAAGTAAAATGCTGTCTACTTTTACCTTAGACTCTACGGACCGGGCCAGCGTAGTCGTGTTTACGGGAATTAGCAATTCTAATATTTGGCCAAAGCGAGACAAATTTATTAATTAAGTCTTCGAGCGAGAGAGAGAGAGAGAGAGAGAGAGAGACTTTTGCTCGTTCTTTCTCTCTGTCCGTCTATCTCGGAATACTCTTTCCGTTTGTAGCGAGGATGGAGATGAAACGGATGGGAAGAAGACGTAGAAAAGTCGACAAGATATATATATATATATATATATATATATATATATATATATATATATAAAGAGAGAAAGAGAGAAAGAGAGAGAGGAGAGAGAAAGGGAAGATAAAGAGAAAGCCTCTTCGTACGGCGCTCAGCAGGAAACTTTTAATTCGGCAACTCTGGGATTAAATTATCACGCCAAGGCGATTGTCTCACGAAAGATTAAGAAAGAAGCTTTCTCTCTCTCTCTCTCTCTCTCTCTCTCTCTCTCTCTCTCTCTCACTCTTCTACTTTCTCCTTCTCTTTCTCTTTCTTCCATGGTTTCTGCCGTTTCTTCTTCGAAAGGAACACGCACAATCGTCTTCCGGACGAAGGGACAAGGTTGTCCAGGAAGAGAAAGAGAAAAAGAAAGAAAGAGAGGAACGGGGAGAGAGAGACAGACAGAGAGAGAGAGAGAGAGAGAATAAGAGAGAGAAGGACAGAGAGAGAGAGAGAGTAAGAGGGAGAACAACGAGGAAATCCCTTTTTCGTTTGTGCGAGAACCGGTTGTTGCGCTCGGTTTAACTCTCGACGAGTTGCAGATAGAGAGAAAGCGAGAGGAAGAGTAGTACGAAGGAGGAGAACGAGTAGAACGAGGAGGAGGGGGAGGGGGAGGATGACGAGGAGAAGGATGAGAAGGAGAAGGAGAAAGAGGATCTCGCAAAGCTCGCTTCAAAGTCGTTCCTCTTCCATCTTCGTGCCGCGGGAGGGCGAGGGTAGAAGAACAAGAAGACACGAAGTTAGGGATCTCTCCTACGAGTCTACGGGCTACAGGGTTTGAGTTTTGATTAACTCGAAGGTCGACTTGAATTCGAGATCGAGTTTCGTTGAGAACTCGTCGTTGCACGGGCCGCCGATGCCGTCGTCATCGCCGGCGCGCCGTCGTCTACTTCGGCTTTGGCAAAGAGAGCAAGAGAGCGAGAGAGAGAGAGAGAGAGAGAGAGAGAGAGAAAGAGAGTAGACTGACTGCCGACTAAACTGCCTTATCACGTTCCATCGTCTGTTTGATTTACTCCGTGTAACGCGACAGGCAGTTACGTGTTTGCACAGATTCGCTGCTCCTTCGCCGAGAATAGATTTTAACTTAATATTATTATTAGAGCGGCACCACCATCTCCATCTCCTTCTCCTCCTGCTCCACCTCCTCCTCCTCCTCCTCCTCCTCCTCCTCTTACTCTTACTCCTACTACTACACCTACACCTCCATCTTCCACTTGTGAATGCTTATTACTCGGCGAACCGAGAACCAGATTACCGTGTAGCTTTGGTAAGAAAGACGGAAGATAAATGTTCGTCATTGAAACTCCTCTCTCTCTCTCTCTCTCTCTCTCTCTCTCTCTCTCTTTCTCTCTTTCTCTTTCTTGGTATAATTTTTATCATCGCATGGCATATACACACAGTACAAATGTATACAACAGACGAAAAGACGGACGGGCATGTCTAACACGGACAGGTCAAAAAGAGAGAGAGAGAGAGAGAGAGAGAGAGAGAGAGAGAGAGAGAGAGAGAGAAAATAAAAAATAAAATCAAGTACGTTATATTACGCGGGATGATAATGGTCACGTAAAAGTTTGTTGGAGGATTTAAGAAGATACACTCAGTGGTAGAAGTTGACAATATATACAGCAGAGGAACCAGGCAAGACGCTACACGGGGTCTGGAAATATGTTGTCCGTTGTGTTATACACGATAGTCGAGAGAGAGAGAGAGAGAGAGAGAGAGAGAGACCAAGCATATATACAATTTCTTCTTATCTTCCAACACTGCTATTTGCTATGATACCAACAACGGTATAGCTCTCCGACAACGTCTCAAGTACCAAAAGACTCACGCTCTTTCGAACTTTCCTTCGTTCTACTAAACGTACTTCTCTCTCTCTCTCTCTCTCTCTTTCTCTCTTTATCTATCTATCTATCTATCTCTCTTGCTCTTCTTTCTCTTATTCTTTCGAAGTACTTGGCAACTCGGGACAAACAAACAGCTTCGCGTAGAAAAATGAGGACGGGAATACAAATGTCGAACGTACCGTGGAACTTGGATGCTAACTTTTGTCATTTGCGATTGATCGTGAGAGTACGAACGTATCAATCGGATTTTTCTCGTCCGTGAATACTTAAGAGAAAAAAAAAAAAGAAAAGAAAACATTGATGTCGTATTTAAAGGAAAAATAAGAAAAGAAGAAGAGTAAAAAGGGAAAAAGAAAAATACTCTTAGAAGCTTACGAATTAACTCTTCGTACGATTGAATGGGAATCGACGAAAGTAATTCGAGACAATGTCGGAGTACCCACCCATCCGCCCACCCACCTACTCACCCACCTACTACCTACCAACCCACCTATCGTTTCACGGTCCACGTGAGTTCGACGAGAAGAAGCCATATTACAGGGTAGAGGCAACATCGTGAAGATGCCCGAGGGCACTTACGATCGAGGCCATTCGTCAGAGTTGAACGAAAGAAAGAAAGAGATAGATAGACAGACGGATAGAGACAGAGAGAGAGAGAGGGGGGGGGGAGGGGAGGGGAGGGAGGAGAGGAAGAATAAACGAGGAGGAAAGAGGGAAATAGAAGGAGAGGAACTCTCGAAGAAAGAAGCCCCTGGGTAAGAAAAGTCGATCGCGCGTTTTCCCTTCGATCATAGACTCCTTTGAGCGGCTTTCCGCGCGACTTACGACGCGGTATTGTTACCGTATCGCCTCTGCAAAGGCGCAGCCAGCAGCAGGAGCAGCACCAACACCACTGCCACTGCGGCAATTCGTAATCCCTCGAAGCGGGCAGGAAGGATACGTTCCCTGTACCAGGATAAGAGAACTTAGAACCGAGTTTCCAGTTTCGAGAAAGAAAGATATATATATATATATATATATATATATATATATATATATATATATATAGAAAGAGAGAGAGAGAGAGAGAGAAAGATGAAGAAGGAAAAGAGCAAGCAGAAGGATAGATAAGATGAGGAATAAGATAAAGATGAAGAAGAGGAAGAGGAAGAGGATGCTGAAGAAGAGGGGAAAAAGGAGTAGGAGTAAAGAAATGGAGGAAGTGGAAAAAGATAGGTAGGTGGTGTGGAAAGGAGAGTGGAAGGTAGAAAAGGAAATAGGAGCGGATGCATTCCAAAACAGGGATTTCGAGAGAAATCCTTGGACACGGTTGACTAGCTAAAATATCCTTCATTGCTATTCCCAGGGTTTGGAAGTCTACGACAGGAGAGATGAGCACTCGAAAAGGATTCTGGGCTAAAGAAGTAGGGACGATGAAGTCGAGCAGAAGGGAAGAAGTAAGAAGAAGAAAAAAAAGAGAGACAGACAGACAGAGAGAGAGAGAGAGAGAGAGAGAGAGAGAGAGAGAGAGAGAGAGAGAGGGAGGGAGAGAGAGAGAGAGAAGGTGATAGCGGAGGCTGGGTGGGTGGGTTGGAGGTTGAGGTGGAGCGTAGAGGTGGAGGAAGAGGAGGAGGAGGAGGAGAAAGACGCCAGCCAGGGATAGATGGAAAGAGAAAAAGGGATGAAGGTAGAGAGAAGTACAGGAAAAGGTCCTGCATTGCGACAACTAATGAACCATCTTGGAACGGACCCTCCGAAGTCCCGTGAGACGTGACGGCGCAATGCAGTCACCGAGCAAAGGCAGACATACACACAGAGAGAGAGAGAGAGAGAGAGAAAGAGAGAGAGAGAGAGAGAGAGAGAGCCAGGAGAAACGACGACGAACGGCGACGCCCTGGCAAGCGCGCGCGTCTTCTTCTTCATCTTCTTCTTCCTCTTTCTCTTCTTTCTCTCCACTTCGGTTGGCTTTTTACTCTCATCATCCTGCGCCATCTTTCCAATTTCTCTCTCGATCTCGGTACTGATCGTCCTATCTCGATTTTTCCCACTGTCCTGTTCCCCTCTACCTCACCCCGCCCCCACCTACGGTAGTGCAAAGCGACGCAACGACAACGATAGCGCGCGGTAGCGTAAAAGCTGCTACTATCGGGCCGGGCATCCGCCGTCACCGCCGTTATTTCCTTAAAAACTTTTCGTCTTTTTCTGTTCCTTTTTCTTTTTCTTTTTTTTTGTCTCTCTCTCTCTCTCTCTC
Source organism: Dolichovespula sylvestris (assembly GCA_918808275.2). Classification (NCBI taxonomy): domain Eukaryota; kingdom Metazoa; phylum Arthropoda; class Insecta; order Hymenoptera; family Vespidae; genus Dolichovespula; species Dolichovespula sylvestris. The sequence goes on along the minus strand of OU964961.1, from coordinate 24,294,634 downwards.
TCTCTCTCTCTCTTTCTCTCTCACTTTTTATTTATATTTAATATCCACTTTCTTTTTTCAATCATCCTCTTTCTATCGATTACTTACACACTCGTGTACTACTTCTCCTCCTCCTTATTCTTCTTCTACTTCTTATGCTATCAACAAGGAGGTGGTAGCTTTAGGTTGCTCTCGAGATAGGATATCTACTTTCTTTAGTCTTTTACTATCAAGGAACACGGCGAAGGTTCGATTTGCAAATAAAACGAAAAAGGGAAGTCAAACAAAAAAGAGAGAGAGAGAGAGAAAGAGAGATAAGTTGCAAAGACCTACTATTGAAACACATGAGAAATTTCTCTCTCTCTCTCTCTCTCTCTCTCTCTCTCTCTTTCTCTCTATTTCTATATATATATATATATATACGTACCTCTCTTACTCTCATCCTTTTTCCGAAATAATTACGTTATGAACGAGAGAAGAAGAAGAACGTGCATCTCGGGAAGCTCCAAATGCAACTACTACTCGTTCCCCTTTTACTTCGATCTTATTTTCGCATTGTTTCACATTATTCCGCTCGCGTCGGATGTATTCGACAGAAAGAGAGAGAGAGAGAGAGAGAGAGAGAGAGAGAGACTCTCGCGCGATCGGACCAGTCTTAGGAGGAAGAGGAGTCCACCTTTGTCTTCGGGAAACCCGTTTGTCTCGTCTCGTCTCGTCTCGTCTCGTCTCGTCCTCGTCCCGACCCTTTTTTCTCTTCTCTTATTTCTTTTCTCTTTTCTTCTTTGAAACGTTCATTTGAATCTCTTTTTCGACATGGATAACGACTTTGCCCTGGAAAATTACGCGAGAGTACCTATAGTAACGTATAAGTACCTACCTACGTACCTACTACCGCCCAAACTGATTTTAAATGAGAAAGATTATAACGAAGGAAAGGGACAAATAATACAACGAGAAAGCTAGCTTTCGTCGTCACCGTCATCTACATCGTCATCGTCATCATTGAACCCTCATAATCGACGAGGTAATTAAGTTAAGTAGAAAGAAAAAGAGAAAGAGAAAGAGAAAGAGAAAGAGAGAGAGATAGAAAACCAGGCGTATCATATACCTACAAAATTCAGTCCCGAGTTTTTGACCCTTTGTTACTGTACCACCCTCCAATCCTGTCCCTTAGATCTTATCTATATTCTTTCACTTTGTTCTTCTTCCGGTAGCGGTAATCTCGTTACGTTTTCTCCTCTTTCGTCCCTCGTTCGACTATATACTCACTGTCATCGTCATTGTCTCCTCGTATTAACAATTCTCCTTTATTCAAATTTTCGAAAAAAAAGATTGGAAAAAGACAGAGTGGAGTGGTCGGGGAGGGGTGGTGTTAGGTATATAACTTTCGACTCCGTTCGTATCGTCGTTCGAGATAAGGGAAATCGAGTGACGAGGAGAGAAAGAGAAAGGGAGAGCAATCTTAAGTCTGTTTAGAAAAGGAACTTGATAAAGGCGTCGGTAAGATAGGAAAGAGAGAGAGAGAGAGAGAGAGAGAGAGAGAAGGAAAGAGGAAGAACGAGGAACGAGGAATGAAGAAGGAAGACCAGACGCGACCCTTTCTTTTTATCGTCTTGCCCTTTTTCGTAGATTTCCTTCGAAGTAGAAACGGTCGGTGGAAGTAGACGACGGTAATTGCGTTAAAGTGGACGTGGGTTACGCAAGGTCCCGCCTACCCTCCCGCCCCTCCCCCGACCGTACGCGGAATAATAAATTTCTTCGAGAAGACACGAGAGAAGAAGATTCTGCGCTCCTCCAATCGGTTCATTCCTTCTCTCCCTCTCTCTCTCTCTCTCTCTCTCTATCTATCTATCTATCTATCTATCTCTCTTTATCTCTCTTACGAAAGTTAAGGCCCGAGCCTTGTTTCCCGGTCCGTTAACGGCACAACATAGCACGACGACCGAGTTCTTGTTACCACCCTGCCCCCACCCCATCCACGCCCCCCGCGCCCACCATTCCATCGAGAAAGGTTTCTCGTTCGAGAATTCAAAGTTCGATAGAAACAAGAAGCTCCGTATAGACTTTGGTAAAGGCTAAGCCGACGGCACGTCTGTGTTTAAAGCCGAATTTCCTTTTGACGAAGGAAACTTGCTCGTTTCCTTGCTCGTGATCGAGTCGTCCGTCCGTGATCGAGTTCGAACGAACGAACGAAGAATATGATGGCGATCGTCGAGACGACGTTACTATCGTTCATTGAAAATGACGATTAGGTTTGTAAATAGGTAAAACAAAAAAGAAAAAGAATATTTGACGAGAGTAACTTTACGTTGAAACAAAAAAAAAAAAGAAAAATATATAAGTATTTTCGAGTGTATACACGAATACACTCATATATATAACGTTTAAAACATAACGTTATATATATATATATATATATATATATATATCGTAACGTTACATATTTATAACGTTATATATATATATATATATATATATATATATATATATATATATCGTTTAAAAGTATATATTAAGCGAGAGAAGACGAGAAGAAGGGTCGAAGAATGGGTCGAAACGTTTTGTCGAGTAAAAGGGAGCCCGCTACCGTTGCGGCCACCCACGAAGACGAGATAAACGCGATGAGGTACGACGAAAAGGGCTATCCCTTCCCTCCTAACAAACGGTACGACCGCAAACGTCACGAAAGAGATCCGAATTTCGGAATGTTTTCAAGACGAGGCAAATGACGTCGTCTCGGACGTAAATCGAAGATCTCGCCGTGGTTTCTTGGTTGCTCTTAACGGGAACGAAGGACCGCCTTAGAATCCATTCGGTGGATTTCGAGGAATAATACCAAAGCTGGCTGGAGGGGGGGGGGATAGAATGTCGAATTTGGCGGAAAGTTAGTCGAATATTGTTTGGAAGGGAATTTGTGCTTGGGCGAGCGCGGCCGCCAGCTTGTTTGCTCCCGTTACTATTACCTTATTACCTTTGCCGATCCAGAGCGGTTGGTTGTAGTCCGGATGAGAAAACAAATAGGAGGAGAAAGGAGAAGGGAGGAGGAGGAAGGAGGAGGAAGAGGGGAAAGCAGGACGAGGAGAAAAGTGTGGATGGGAGAAGAGAAAGAGCCTCCGGACCTGAGGAAAGTTCGAAGAATTGGAAAAAGAAAAGAATATGAGAGACAGAGATAGAGAGAGAGAGAGAGATGGAGAGAGAGAGAGAGAGAGACCGAATTTATATATATATATATATATATATATATATATATATATATATATATAGAAAACGTGTTTTATCAAAACACAAAGTTTATCGGAATTGCTTTGGCTGCAGCAAACGTTCTAGGTACGTTTTACTATTTTATTTTATTTCCAAAAATATATTTGTAGATTTTATTGCCTTGACCTAAAGAGAGAAAGAGAGAGGAAGAGAGAGAGAGAGAGAGAGAGAGAGAGAGAGAGAGAGAGAAAATGTCTTCGATATTTAACGCACCCGACAAATATTCCGATTGAACGTATTCGTCGTCGTTTCCTTCTCCTCGTTTCGTCGTTTCCCGGGTTCCCTCCCTCCCTCGATCCACCCACTAAATAAATGCGCGCCGTTCTCGGCTATGACGCGACTTAAAGATTTTACCAGGGTTCCGCTATTTTTACGCTGCGACAGCTAGAACTCCCCGACAGCTATAGTTTACGAAGATTTTATTTCGGCGGCAACTTTATTCCGGAATCGCTTTCGCCGGCCGTTCGAACGTGTTTAATCTCTAAAGAGCAACGGCACATTTGCCTGGCCCGTCGTATAATCGCTTTATAACATCCATTCCGCTAAAATTTTCACGAATCACGGACAAAAAGATATATATATATATATATATATTTTTTCTTCTTTTCGTTTTATCACTTTCGTCGAGCATTTACCTTCACGAAACGATCCTAAGAATATCGAAGGAGAATCGTAGAAAGGAAAAATTCTACGATGTTCGAAGTAACCTAATTTTTTTTTTTTCTTTGTTTTTCGTAACAGGTACATCCCTTCGCCCGGATTATTTCCGTCGAACCGTTCTCCGATTGATTGGATTATTAAAAGAGATAGATAGATAACTAGATAGATATATAGATAGATAGATAGATAGATAGATAGATAGACAGATAGATGGACGAAGAGAGATGGATAGATAGAAGAGGAACGATTATTCGCGGGATGCTCTCATTAACGGTTCGTAATTTGAAAGGAGATCCATTCTCGTCTCTCTCTCTCTCTCTCTCTCTACCTCTCTCTACATATTAACTTCGACAGATAGGACGAGGAGTTTTCGTTCGGCGAAACGAAGTAATAAAGTAAATTCATTTCCATTTCGCCGGTGACTTTCACGGTAACGTCGAACAGTTTGCATCGTCGTCGTCGTCGTCGTCGTCGTCGTCGTGAACAAACGCAACGGGAAGGAGAGGAGAACCGACGACGTCGACGTCGACGTCGACGTTGACGTCGCCCTGCTGTCGGTCGCTAGAGTTGATGGTGGTGGTGGTGGTAGAAGTTGAGAAGAAGGACGGTACAGAGAACAGAGAACAGAGAACGGAAAAGAGAGAGAGAGAGAGAGAGAGATAGATAGATAGATAGAGAGTAAGAGAGAAAGAGAGAGAGAGAGAGGAGGGGGATCGCGCCGGTAGCGTTCCGGGGCAGCCATCCCTGTAGCAAACCCACCCTCGCTTTATTATCTCGAAAGCTATTTCGCCGGCTGCCTACTCGCTAATAGGATTGTCACTCGCGTGCCTTTTGCGAGGCTAGACCGTGCGCACGCGCGCTCCTACGCTCTCCTATGACGGAGAAAGACAAAGACGGAAAGAGAGAGAGAAAGAGAGAGAGAGAGAGAGAGAGAGAGAAAATATCCAAGGATAGTTCCAATTCTTGGTATAGCTATCGTCGCTCGTTCGAAGATTACGTACGTATTTCTCCTTCGAGTCCGTTCATTCGTTCGTACGTTCGTTTGTTCCTTCGTGTAAGTAAAATGAGAAAGAAAAAGGGAAGTTGCTTGAGAAGTTGGTCGACGGAGGTATGAGGGTAGGGAGGAGCGAGTGGAGGGGGAGGGAAAAAAAGGAAGAAAAAAAAGAAGAGGAAAAGAGGAAAGAAATAAAAAGAAAAAGAGAGAGAGAGAGCATTTCTCGAAACAGTCGGGAAGAATTATTCTCTCCTCGCGCTTGGTCGTAAATTAATACCGATAGGGTACGGGGAGGGAGGAGGGGAGCTGGTAGGATTAGGGCGAGGTTAGGTAGGAAAGGAGAAAGGAACGTAGAGAGAGAGAGAGAGAGAGAGAGAGAGAGAGAGAGAGAGAGAGAGAGAGGAAGCAAAGGAGTCAAGGCGCGTGGGGTTAAGAGAAACGCAAGGAAGGAATTCAAAGCACGATCGCTCAACTTTTTTGATGACTCAATTTCGTCAACGACGGAACTCAAGACTCTACCTCCTTCCGACCTCTCCCCTCTCCCCCCACCTCTCTCTCTCTCTCTCTCTCTCTCCTCCCACATCCTCGCCCACCCCCTCTGCCCAAGTCGTCTCTCTCTCTTTTTCTAACTCCGCACGACTAGCAGCCATTTATACCCTACGCTACACCCTCTGGATGGACCAAACCCTTCCCTCTCCCTTCGTCCCTTACTTCTTTCACTCTCGCGCACTCTCTCGCACATTCTCTCTCTCTCTCTCTCTCTCTCTCTCTCTCTCTCTCTCTCTCTCTCTCTCTCTCTCTCTACGAAGCAAACGAAGAGGAAGGAGATTTCCAGTAACGTCTATCGCTCGTAGAAAACTTGTGTGGAGCAATTCGAGTACGTGTCCCTGACTCTAATACGTTTCGTGTAACTCGTCACTCGTAGTTCTCTCTCTCTCTCTCTCTCTCTCCCTCTCGTTTTTTCTACTTCTTATTTTTTCTTCCTTTTTCTTTCTTCTTTTTTTTTTCTTTTTATTTCTTTTTTCTCTTCTGACTCGCCATAGAAAGAGATAGATAGATAGAGAGAGAGAGAGAGAGAGAGAGAGAGAGAAAAGAAAACGATGAGAGATACGATGGTATCGCGAGAGAAAAAGGAAGAACAAGATGTAGGACATGCTCGTCGTTGAGCTCTTCTAGCGTTCTTACTCGAACCCAATTCCAGTTTCATAAGTTTCCACAAAGTTTTGCGGTAGCTAGCGCCGTCTAATAGCTGGGCGAGCTGTTCCCTTCCTTCTGCTCACTCTCTCACTCTCTCATTCTCTCTCTCTCTCTCTCTCTCTCAATCTCTTTCTTTCTCTATCTCTTTCTGGAGACTTCTAAACGGGCGCGATAGCGTTTTCGAGACTTCGACGATTTCGAGCAGTTTTCAATGTGAAATCTTTCCGGAATAAACGTTCCTATCGAAAAGTAAGGAGACGATAAGTCGACGAGAGAAAAAATGCATGTGTGTATGTGTGTGCGTGAGAGAGAGAGAGAGAGAGAGAGAGAGAGAGAGAATGAAATGATGCACGGAACGGAGCACGAAGTTTTCGATAAAAAGCGGTTAAGAAAGACAAACTGCAGGGCTTGCGAGCAGACAGGCGCAAACGGGGTCTCGGGATCGAACGGAAACGGGTTTCCTGCTTTTCGACCAAAGGAAAGAAAAAACAAAGAACAGAGAAAAAAATAAAGAGAAAAAGAAAAAACCTAGAGAGAGAGAGAGAGAGAGAGAGAGAGGGAGGGAGGGAGGGAGGGAGGGAAAAAAGACAGCTCGAGGAAGGATTCGTGATAAACGATGTCTCGATCGAAGCTATATTGAAATCTTAAGGGACGAGCCATCCTCTTAACCCTCGATTGCAACGTGTTACGGCGCCATATGGTATCGAGAAGACGCGTCATTACCGTTGGGATACGGAACTTCTCCTCGTGCGCCATGAAGAAAACTAATACAGACGTTCGATATCGAATTGATAGAAGTTTTGCCGGTGTATTGTTTCCCTTACGAGAGGAGAGACCCAGAAGGGCTCTCTCCTTCTTTTACGCGAAACAAACAATCGAAACGTATCGATTCCTCTTCCTCTTCCTTTTGCTCCTCCTCTTCCTCCACATTCTCCTCTTCTCCTTATTTTTCGTTATCGCTTCGGAAACTATCCGACCGCATGAAATTCGAGAAACATTTGATTCGATATCGAGAGCTCGACATAGTGCGCACACACACACACATATTATATAAAAGATTGCAATGGATTTGTATCCGCCTCTTAGTTCTTCCTACTTTCACGTTTTAACCTTTGCTTGGTATCTTTTTCACCGACTACGGTAATATATCGCGATATAGCTCTTACAACGTTAACGGAGCTACGTAATCGTTATCAGATTCTATTCTAATCGAATTTTTAAGACAAGAACGGACAAGCCCTCGTTGAGCTTCGATCGTTACGATCGAAGTTATCCTCGACGAACGATATAATAACTGTACGGATTGGTTACGGGGTTTTGTTGAACGTTTTAAATTGAAATCTGAACGAATCAGATCGAATCATCAATATCGGGTATCATCATATCTGGTCCATCGGTTTCTCACACATTTTACTTTCTATTAATCACTAGTCTCCAATCGGAGAATAATTCGTACACCTTATATCTCAAATATATATATATATATATATATGTACGTATGTATACGCGCATTCCGTCAGTATTTTACGATGCGCGACACCCTCTATTGTGCCGCGTATACCCCTAGGTATATATATATAAACACATGGAGACGCATAAAAAGCATTTACCCAAGACGCAGAGAGGTCGTTCGCGAGGAAGTAACCAACGACATTCGTTAAGTTTTCAAGGCTTTATTAGATTCCACGCGACGTGGAGGAAACATAAAAGCTCGTGTAGGCGTCTGGCCCGAACGGGGGAGATCTTAGAAAAAGGAGAAAAAAACAGAAAAGAAAAGAAACGGAAAAAAGTTTTTCGCGATAGTAACGTTATAAAGAGAAAGAGAAAGAGAAAGAGAGAAAGAGAAAGAGAGAGAGAGAGAGAGAGAGAGAGAGTAGGGAGAGGCATATGAAATATGAATACGTTTCGGTTGATTTGTACCTCTGCTCGTCTCGTATTTCGTCTCGCGGATTCGACCAAAGGCACAAGCACAGTCGTCACGTAGCTCTGCAGCCGAAACGTGCTTCAATTCTAGCCCCTCCCACCCTCCCACCCTCCTCCTCCTCCTCCTCCTCCTCCTCCTCCTCCAGCACCCAACCACCCCACGGCCCAGCTCCGACCCACGCCTACCCACCTTCACCTTCTTCTTCTACTGCTGAAGGTAGCAACCTACCACCCGTCACCCCCTCGCCCACTTACCACCCACCACAACGTGGAACGCATTGCACAACGACGACTACCGTGTCGGTGGAACGAAGCACAACTGCATTTTGCCGTTCAAAGTTTCTCGCGGAATGTTAACAACCGTCTTTCACGAAGTTTCCGTAGAAATGAAAACGCTACGCCACCGTAGACTAGTGTTCTAAATTTCTCTTACTTACTCCTCTCTCTCTCTCTCTCTCTCTCTCTCTCTCTCTCTCTCTCTCTCTCTCTGTCTCTCCGTCTACCTCTCTCTTTCTCACGATTTTCAGTAGTTAGAATATCGCTAAGAACGACGAAGAAGATTCTACGGTAGGGAATAATATTTTCAAGATCCAACCTTCTATTTGCGGTTTGGTGAATCGAAATGATTCGATTTAACGAAATTTTGAAGGAAATATTTTTTTTGGGGGAGAGAAAGATCTTTCTTTTCAAATTTTTGTTTTCTTTTCTTTTCTTTTTTTTTTTTCTTTTTAATTATTTCTCTTCTTCCTTTCGATCCTCCTTCCTTCCCTTTTTCTTCTTCTTTTCTTTAATCTTTTTTTTTTCCGTTCTTTTCAGAGATTCGCTGATTGAATGAATAAACAAACGGTATAAACGACGGAGGCGTCGTCGTCGTCGTCGTCGCGGGACAACAACGGGGAAGATATCTCTTCTCAATCTCTTACGACGGTATTATATTAAAACAAAACGTGTAAGAGACTGTAGAGCATTGTTTCGAGTGAGGGATTACGCGCTGGGAAAACTCGATTTACATACTTCCTAGACGCTTCCTCGACTATTTCTCTATGAAGGAAAGAGAGATCGTCGTACGATGAAAGAAGGAGAGAGAGAGAGCGTTATTCCGAAAGCTTTCGTAATACTCGAAAGCTTCTTGGAAAAGTTGTTCCTGCGACTTCGTCGTCGTCTTCGTCGTCATCCTCGTAGTCGTAGTCGTAGTCGTAGTCGTCGTAGCCGATGTGGTACTCGCGCGATGCAGCGAGTGCGTCACGAACTAAAGTACAATTTTTATGTTGGTTTATTAGACTCATGCGCGGCTCACGTAAAACGGGGGAGAAAGAAGCTTTTCGGCGGTAGAAGAGAAAAGGAAGTTCCAGTTTTGTAGTGCACTAGACGTCGAAGTCACGTATTCGGCCGAATCGAAACGTGCTTCGATTCTCGACCGAACAACGAACGAAAGAACGAACGTATGGGCGAACGTAGAAACGAACGAACGTACGTAACGAAAAGAAAAGAAGAAAGACGAAAACGACGACAACGACGAGGACGAACATCGTTGCGTTTGTATCGACGATGCACGATGAAGAAAAGAAGATAGAGAGATAGATAGATAGATAGATAGAGAGAGAGAGAGAGAGAGAGAGAATTCTTTTCTACGGTCGACGTTGCGGAAAAATCTTAACAAAATCGTCCTCGTCCTCGTCTCTTCGTTCGTAGTAAAAGTTGCCGCCACGTTTCTTCCACGAAAATGAGATCGCGACAACGTATCACGGATACGAAACGGTTTTGCCATTCTTCGTCTCTACCGTGTCGCCGTTGTGGTACACGTATATATATATATATATATATATATATATATATATATATATATACACCCACCTACCTACCCATCTACCTATCCACCTATCTCTACATCTACCTATCTACCTAGCAGTTCTAGCTTGTACATAGTGGTAGTGGGTGGCTTCGTAGAAATAAAATTTCTTTTGGTATCCGAGAAAACGCAGAAAACGCACTGAAACGGGGAAAAGGGAACACGGTATGGCGGTTGGAGTGAACGAAGAGAGAGGAAGGGTTGGATTGAAGGTAGGGTGGGTGGGAGGAAAGGGGTGTAAAAGAGAGAAAAAAAGGAAAGAAACGATAAAGAACGTACGACGACTACGATGACGACGAGGTAGACGAGGACGAGGAAGGCGACGCGCGAGGTGATGCTTCGAAAAGTATTTGCGGTATATTCTCGCTCGTGTCACGGGCACGATGTTACCCACGGGACAACCACCACCTACCACCTTCGTTGCTGCTATCCTACACGATAAAAACGTACCCCCCACCCCCGACGAAACGTGGAATGGCGTATACGCGAATGAGCCTCACCCTTTTGCCTTTTCTCTCCCTTCCGAGAGATAGAAATAGAAAGAGAGAGAGAGAGAGAGATGCAAAACATGCGTACGAATGTATCCCATACGCTCGTGAATTACGGACTTTATATAAATATATATTGTATATATATATTGTATATATATATATATGTACGTATGAAAGAAAAAAAAAAAAAGAAAAATACGAAGAAAAAAAAAATTGCATGATCCATCGATGTTTTATCACCGAGACCAATATTGATGGGAACAAAAAGTTTTTATCTTCGTCGTATCGCCGGACGATTTATACAGCTTCGTCCGTTTCTCTTGTTTCCTTTTTAGGATTGCAGAAAACAAAAATAATCTCGACCGATCGCCACCGCCATATCACCACCACCACCACCCCGTTCCCCATCGGGAGAGAAAAAGAGAAAAAAAGGAAAGAAAAAATCGAAGAAAGAAAAAAAGTAAGTAAGAAAGAAGATAAAGATTAATACGACGTGTTCTCGTTGCAAAATTCTACGTACAACGATGATAACCCGATAAAGTTGTCACGCCGTTATTATGACCTAACTAATTTAAAGCTGTACCGTCGTTCGTTACTTCCCCTCCCCTCCCCTCCCCTCCCATCTTATACCTACCCGACCGAAAATATCGGTCCGATATGTAACATATAAATTCTGTTCTACGATTGAGTGCCGGACAAAATGCAAATCTTGCAAATTGTTTGTCGTCTATCGCGAACGACATGTGTATATATATATATATTTATGTATAGCTCCTATTCTTCCTATACCTAGGCTTCTATCCTTCCTTCTGCTACGTTCCTTTCTAGAACTCGTAAGTTAGAAATAACACGATCGAATGGTCAAACGTCGAATGATCATCGTCGGCTTCGGCACAAACGTGATCGGAAAGCGACGTATACGAGGATACGTACTGCGAAAGTGCACTACTGACGTATCGGATCGAAAAAAAAAAAGAGAGAGAAAAAAGAAAAAACGAAAGAAAGAAAAGGAAAACAAAAAGAGTCGAGTGCGAATGATAAATGAAAAAGAACGCGCGCGCGCGCGCGTCTGTACACGCGCGCGAGAGAGAGAGAGAGCAAAAAAAAAGAGAAAAAAAAGAAAAAGAGTCCATAACGCCGTAACAAAGAAAAAACAACCGAACAAAAAAAGAAGAAAGAAAACAAAACACGAGAACAGAGAGAGAGAGAGAGAGAGAGAGAGAGAGAGAAGGAACGGGGGGCGGGGGTGGGCGAAAAAACCGAAAGGCGTCGGGGGCAGGGGGCGGTGGGTAAAAACAAGGAAACGGGGAAAATAAAGGGGGACGGGAGAAAAAAGAAAAGGGAAAAAGTGGAAAGAGGAAAAAGGAAAAAAAGGAAAGGAAAAAAATAGCAGGGATGATTTTTGTCGAGTGGAAAAATGCTCGCGATTCTGGGGGGAAGTTCACGCGGCTGGAAGTTTCAGGTCGAGCGAAAAATCAACTCGTTCGTGTCGAACGAATCGTTCAAATTGGCTCATCGCGATTTTTACTTTTTCGAGTAGTGCTCTCTCTCTCTCTCTCTCCTCTTCTTCCTCCTACACCTCCTCATCCTCCTCATACTCCTGTTCTCCTCTCCTCTTCCTCTTCCTCTTCCTCTTCCTCCACAAGCTTTATACGCCATCCCTTCTGCCTGCCACTCCGCTCTCTTTGAGTATGCAAACAACCAACGTACGTGAGTACACAGAAGGCGTACGTATTACGAGATCGTTACTAGAAATTTATGGACGTCGAGAAGCTGTTTTGGGGTACGCGGGTGGAAATTTTACACGCGCCGGGGATCGTCGCGCGAAAACGAAACATTCCGGATTTTACTGACAGATCCTTTTTCTTTTTTTTTTTTTTTTGTTTCTTTCTTTCTTTTTTTTTTCTTTTTTTAATCGATTCATTCCCTAGCCGATATCGAAAAGAAGAAAAAAAAAAAAAGAAACAACATTTACACGTTCCCAAAGGTAATTATCGTCGTTAACGTTACAGATAGATATCGTTGAAACGAAACTGTTCGAGATAAACGCGAACGAAGAGAAAGAGAGAGAGAGAGAGAGAGAGAGAGAGAGAGAGAGAGAGAGAGAGAACAAAATTTATAATTTTCATTAAAATCGAGTACAATAAAGATTGACCCGTACTAAAGGAAGCGATGTTATCACGCCGATAAAACTAATAACAAAAAAGAAAGAAAAAAAAAAAAAAAAAAAAAAGAAAAAAGAAGTTGACATATCGTTTAGCCCGATCTATAATCCATCCCTATCCATCGATTCTATCGCCGAGATAGAGTAGCATGGAGAGCAGACACGAGGAAGGTAAAGAAAAAGAAGTAAAAAAAAAAAAAAAAAAAAAAAAAAAGAGTTAAAAAAGAAAAATAAGACAAACAAAAAGGAAAGACAGTTAGTTCCTTCCGAATGAATTATCGCGTAATATTTACACGAAAGGCAAGGATTTCATCGTTTCGCCAAACACAGTTACTGATACAAACACTCGAAAAGGATGAAAAGAGAGTTCTCTCTAATTGACTTTAAGTGTTCTCGGGCCATCGCACAGAGGCCGACTGCACTTCCCAAACACTGCGCCATTAAATCTATCTGCATTCGAGAGAAGAGTAAGAGAGAAAGAGAAAGAGAGAGAGAGAGAGAGAGAGAGAGAGAGAGGGACAGAATGCACCCTCGTTGTTCTCGGTACCCGTTAAAACGTGCTCCGTACCCTATCTCTCGTCTTGCTTCCCTTTCTTGCTCATCCTCTCTTTCCTCTTATTCTCTCTCTCTCTCTCTCTCTCTCTCTCTCTTTCTCTTTCTCTTTCTCTCTCAGAGAGAGAACGAGAAAGAGAGAGCACGGGCTCCTCTTCCAGTGGCGAACACTTTTTCCACTTTACTTCTCGTCTTCGCCGACGTTCAATATTTACTCGCGGATCGATAACGAGGCCGGAGGTGGGCCTCCGGAGGTGGATGAAGAGAAAGAGGATGATGAAGAGAAGGAGATGGAGAGATGGGGATTGGAGGTGGTGGTGGATGAAGAGGAGGAGGAAGAGGCGGTAAAGTAGACAATACTTTCCTCTGCCGGCATATCGGACTCCGTCGTAGATCGGTTGCGAGGGAGAAGAACGAGGTGGAAGAGAAAAAGGGATGAGGGGGGTGAGGGGTTGCCCGCTGATAGGTTTGCACAATATTGATTCAATAACGGCTGAATTCTTTGCCGCTTTACCGGCGGTGGTGGTAGACGGCATCGTGCTTGAAAACGAGAGTTACGGCGAGTAGATAGATAGATAGATAGAAAAAGATAGAGAGAAGATGGTTTTAGATGGATAGATGGAGAGATAAATAGAAAGAAACAAAAAGGGCGAGAAGAGAGGGATAAAAAGGGGTGGTAAAATTTGCGGTACTCGAGGTTAACGTGGAAGTAGTAGATGGGTGCCACCGAACTAAAGGAAGATACGTTGCTAACGGAGGCGCGTACTTTGCAAGAGAGAAAGAAAGAGACGGAAAGAAATGGAGAGAGAATAAGAGAGAGAGAGAGAGAGAGAGAGAGAGAGAAGGTAGACGAGAGCGAGGGCGTGGTATTTCGGCTTCATTTCATCCTTTATGCCGGGCGAAGGTGCGGCCGGAGGGCCGGCGGAAGGTAGGAGGGCTAAGGGTTAGAGGGGAGACGCGCGCCGTGGCTCGCTGAATTACAGCCCCTTGCGAGATACCGCAGAATTCGCGTTCAAGATTAAACGGGCGTAAGTCGTTCTGCCCTGTAGCATTTAACAAGGTAACCCCTTGCGGTGCGCTACGTCCGACGTACCACCGAGTTTGCGGCCAGGATTGTCCATTTTTGTTTTATCACGATTATCGCCTGCGGTGAGAGCTGCCCACCACCACCACCACTACCGCCATCACCACCATCACCAGCACCATCACCACCATCACCACTACAGCACCATCTCCCTCGTGCGTCCACCTTCTTCTCCAGTCTCTCTATGTAATATTATTTTATATGTATGTATTTTTATATATATATATATATATAGTTTTTTTCTCTCTCATTCTCTCTTTCCCTTTCTACATCACCTTCCCTACGGCGCTATGACAAAGAGAGAGAGAGAGAGAGAGAGAGAGAAACCGGCCAAGCCAAGTACGTGACTTTCTCGTCCCGTCGTCCTTTTAATCGTCCCTCCCTCCCTCCCCAACCCAATTCCCCTCCCCCACGATGCTTTCGAACGGAAGTAAGCTTTTCCATTAAGATTCCTTTCCAATTGCGCCAAGATGTAACGTCGTTAAGAAAAAAGAAACGATAAGACAAAGAAAGAAAGTATCGTACCGGTCGGTGTTAAAAGGTAGGTATATCTAAAGTTAATTGGCACGCATGTTAATCGGGGAAGAGGCGCGTGGTGGCTTAGGGAAGGAGAAAGCGAGAAATTGAAAAGCTGCAAGTACTTAAGTAAGTAAGTAAGTAAGATCGATGTTCGGCGAGGTCGAACCATCGAAGAGAGAGAGAGAGAGAGAGAGAGAGAGAGAGTAGATCGTACCGTTCATCAAATCATATATTTATCGGATAACGTCGGTAATGAGCGGAAGAAGAGCCCAAGCCGACTAATTTATCTCTCTCTCTCTCTCTCTCTCTCTTTCTCTCTCTCTCTCTCTATCTATCTATCTATCTATCTCTCTTTATCGCTTTAGCTCTCGCTCTCGCTCGAGAGTTTAACGCGCTTGTGCGAAGTAACAGGAGATATAGAGAGAAAGAGTAAGAGAATGAGAGAGAGAGAGAGAGAGAGAGAGAGAGAGAGAAAAGAGGGGTAAAGGAGAACAATGAGGGTGGCTGTGCAGTTAATCTTCCCGGTCCACTAGACGGTAGGAGAATCCGGCAATTAGTTCGTATCCACTGCATTGTCTTTCCGGCGTTCTCTCATCCCTTTTCTGAAATACTTCATAGAGGCTATTCCGCTCGAAAGCTCGTGACCGTCGGTAAGTCGGTAGGTGGGAAAACGTCTTAACGTTTAAACGCCTACTCGCGAAACTTTATTACATCGTCCATTTATCTACACGGTATCGAACGCCTCTCTTTCTCACTCTCTCTCTCTCTCTCTCTCTCTATCTTTCCCCCTATTCTCATCCCTCTTACTTTTTCTACGGTAACGCGATTTGTACGATGAATTACGACGAACCGATCGTGACCGGCCCCGTGCTCGGGAATTACAACGACGACGAATAGCGAAAGTAAGATAAATGTAAGGTAAATATGTAAAGGGGGAGGGGAAGAAGAGAAAAGGAAAGAAACAAATCTAGAGTAGCATCGAAGAAGAGGAAGAACACGAGGGGACGGGGAGGAGGACCCTTCTTCCTCCTTAATACTCCGAGATTCTTACTACCTCTTACCCACTATCCCACCCTTAAGTCCGTCCTTCGTCGAAGGGTTTATAATAAGGTTGTATAAAAACAAATGTCTAAGGAAGAAGGACAGGCGAATTGATCCGGTGAACACGTTCTGGGAGTCCCGTGGTAACGTTATACCCAAATTGTAGGGATCTCTGAAACGGTTACGGACGAGTAGGAGAAAGAACGACAGAGGGAAAGAGAGAAGGAGAGAGAGAGAGATAGAGAGAGGGGAAAGGGAAAGGGAGGAGCGTACGGCTGTACAGCTCGGTTTATTTTCAACGCGTCGCATAAAATATTCAGGATGAGCGATATCAGCGGGAGTCCTTGCATAAAATACCTCAATACTCTGGTGGTGATGGTGGTGGTGGTGGTGTTGGGCTGTGTGCCGGCACGGATCGAGCTTACGAGCGCGCAAACACGACCGAGCACGCTCGAACCTCGTCCGTTTTTCTTCCCCCCCCCTCTCTCTCTCTCTTTTTCTTTCTTTCTTTCTCTCTCTCTCTCTCTCTCTTTTTCTTTTTCTATTTTTCTCTATCCCGCGTCCAGGAAAAATGATAGCGGTGAGAACGGAATGCCATTAGCATTTCTCATTTCTATCTTTTTTTTTTTGCGACTTCTTATCTAAGGAAAGACGTGCGCGCGTGTGCTCTCTCGTTCATTCGTTCGTTCGTTCGCTAGATAGCAAACTAGCTAGCTAGCTAGCTAGCTAGCTAACTGCCTGGCTACTAGCTTTACCACCGTCTGGCAAAGGCAAACGTTACGCTATCGCTTCCTAGCGTAAAAATATGGTCTTCACGTGAAACCCAACAACCGACGTTCACGACTACGTGACGATGAAATTTAATTAGAAATATCGGTTAACAAGTCGTACAATTTTTGGCACGCTTCCCGCGACGTTACTAACGCTTTTAAACCCCCGTTAGACGGCGTCGCTACCGATGCTATCCGCTTTTCCGTCGGAGCCATGTGAAATATGTGCGAGGTTGTTTATTCATGTCCAACAGTTGAAGCGATAAAATATCATCATCGTTATCATTATTATTATTATTAATATTATCGTTATTATTATTATTATTATTATTATTATTATTATTATTATTATCGTCCTCGCTATTATTATTATTATTATTCATACGGAACGACAAAGCGACTGACTGACGATCGATGGATGATTTTATCGCGTTCTGTTGTATCTTTTCTGTTTTATGTTTTCAATTTTCTTTTCATTTATTTTTTATTAATTCTTTCTCTTATTTATTTCTTTTTTTCTTTTTTTTTTTTTTTTCAAACGAGCTTCCTTCAGAATACTTTCATTAAGCGGAAAAATTAACAGGCGGATTTTTTTCTTTTCTCTCTTTTTTTTGTATTTCTTTTTTTTTTTTTTTTCCCCACCGGTCCATTAGGTTGACCGAGGCGATAGTTACGCGTCGAGAGCTTTTATCGTATTAAATCAAATTTAAAATAACCGCGTGTTTACAATGCTCTTAAAAAGTGGCTCGACGGGAAAATCGCGGGGAAAAAATGTTTACCCGCCTGTGGTAGGTGATGTAGCGCGACCGGCCGAATTCAAGCGGTTAGAACGAATCTACTACTACGGGGAGAAAACCAAAATATATATGCATATATATGTATGTATGTATGTATGTATGTATGTATGTATATTCGACCAAAAACCAGAGAATATTTTTTTCACAAACACAGAGATATCGAGCCGAAGATCGGACGATATTTGATAAACGTTTCGGTAGCGATAACGTTAACGCGGTTAACATGAGCGAAATGAATTACGAAAAGAGGAGGAACCGATGATATTCGTTAGATCAAATTAACGGATCATCGCGTTTGTTATTCATTTCTTCTCCTCCTCCTCCTCCTCCTCCTTCTCCTCCTATTCCTCCTCTTTGTCGTCGTCATCGTCGTCATCGTCGTCTTCATATTTAGTAAAACGGTAATCGTCTGTTTTCGTTTAAGAAGACTTGAACGCTGTCCAAAACAGAAATAACAAACGTCGCCGTTTCTTAAACATAAGATTGTTAAAAGGACGATGGTTGGTTGTTGTTGTTGTTGGTGGTAGATTCGTTTGCGATAGAATGACACGATTTCGGATGGCGTTTTACGAGCATTAAGAAAACATCGCTAGTCGATTTCAAAAGTTTACAACGGACAACGACGAGATGAGAGTTAGGAATAAGGATGTGAGGAAGAGGGAGGTGGAGATGAGGATGGGGGAAAAGAGGGACGAAGTAGGCGTCGTGGAGGAACGAGAAACGTTTCGCCTACTAAAATTCCGAAATAACCGAATAACGCAGCAGGCACAGGGAGAGTTGTTTCGAACGAGACCGGAAGTATTTCGCTCGGGTAATCGTCGGACACAACCATAAACCTAAAAGACGACGACGGCCGATCGACGACGTTGCACATAAATTCTTCGAAAGCGAACGCTGCCCTACTGGAAATCGTGAATGTATTTACGGAATGATCTTTCCGAGAGAAGACGAAGACGTAATAGAAAACGAGGAGGAAGAAAAAGAAGAGGAATGGAGACACGAGAGAGAAACTGGAAAAGGGAGCTTGGAAAATCCGCGGAACGATTAGAATTCAAGACGAAATCTTGAATTCGACTTTCGTATCGTTAAAATGCTCGGTCGTAAGACGAATCTTCTTTTTAATTATTCATTACTCTCTCTCTCTCTCTCTCTCTCTCTCTCTCTCTCTCTCTCTCTCTCTAGCTCTAGCTCTTTTTTTCTTCCCTTCTTTTTCTCTCTGTCCCACTCTCAGTACTACTCCCGCGCTCGTCATCCAAACGTCCACCAATGAAAACTCGGCTTCACTTTCCATTACTCTTCCTTTTCTATTTCTCGCGGCCATTTCGCGACGCTCACTTTTCAACTTCATCTCCAACAAATACATGCCGGCCCGTTCCTGAAAGTTACATCTGAGGAGAAAGACGAGAGTTCGCGGGAAAAATTGAATAGTTAAAAATTCATTAAAAATTCGTCAAGGTGGGCACGCTGGTAAGAGAGAAAGAGAAAGAGAGAAGGGAAACGAGAACGTGGCGGAAATGTGCTCGGTTTTAAGAGTTCGCGGGATGAAAAGCAAAAGAGAGAGAGAGAGAGAGTTATATATATATAAAGAGAGAAAGAGAGAGAGAGAGAGAGAGAGAGAGAGAGAGAGACAGAGAGGTTCTGTAAACGCCACTAGAGTGACTTGCAAATAGAGCGGTACTGCAAATTATGCAGAAATTATGCGCGCGAAGCGCGCGCCTGCTGCCGTCATCGTAGCTAGCAATGTTGGCTGGCGTTATTCCGCGCTTGGTAATCAGCTCCATATTTTGGCTCAATTGACATAAAGTATACAACATTTCGTTCGGAACTTTAGTCTTTCAAAGTTTATAAAATATATATATATATATATATATATATATATATATATATATATAAAACTACTATCAGTACTCATCACCAATATGACGGTAATTGAACAACGCAGTTTTAATATGTGCTCAAATCTCCAAGAAAAAATAAAAAACTATATATATGAATATATAAAAATATAAAAAACTATATATATACATACATACGTACGTACATAAAGAAATTACTTTAATAGAAATATTTCGAAAAAGAAAAAGGGCCAAAGCAAAGGAAAGAGAGAAGGAAGAAGAAAACTGAAGGAAGGTAAAAAAGAAACGGTTTCGCCGTTGGTTCTCTTTCGCCGAGGGGTTGTCGGTTGAGATTTAGGATAACCGTAGAGAGAGAGAGAGAGAGAGAGAGAGAGAGAGAGAGAGAGAGAGAGAGAAGTATGTACGCATTTCTATTGGAAGGAGACGTTTTTTTGGGGGGGCCGAGCGGGGGTACGGTTCGTTTGGCCTTCGTGCAGGTGACACGTGGCTTAGAGCACACAAAAGGGAATTCATAGCGATGACTCCTCTTCCTCTTCTTCCTCCTACTTCTCCTCCTTTTTCTGCTCCTCTCTTGCGAGGAAATTGCCATGGTCCTCACCCTATCTTACGCTATCCTTCCTTCCTTCCTTCCTTCCTTCCTTCCTTCTTCCTTCCTTAGTGTTTACTTGAGAAAAAAAAGATTCCTTCTCCGGAAAAAGTTCTCGTCTTCGTCGTCGTGTCTATCTAACGTCAACGTGTTATAGCGACAAACAAAATATCGTGGCGTAACGGGACACGGTATATAATAAGTGGTCGGTGTTACATATATATAGTAGGTAACAACGATGGTTGTATGCTTCTCTCTCTCTCTCTCTCTCTCTCTCTCTCGCTCTCTCTCTCTCTCTCTTGCCCTCCTACCCCTCCAAGAAACGAAGAAAACTCGAGCGAGTGCCGGTGGTCGGACGAACAATAACGGTAAGGTAGTAGTATTGTTCTCCAAGTAATTGAATCCAGCCTACTACCTCTAACATCCCCTACGGCCATCCGATGCTTGCGCCTGCCCTGCTCTGCCTGCCCTACCCTACCCTACCCTACTCTACCCTACCCTGCCCTGCCCTGCCCTGCCTTGCCCTACCCTGGCCTGTCTGCTTGGCTTTACTTTTTTCCTTTCTCCTTCAACTCGGTAGACTCCTCGTTACTTCTTTCTCTTTTCTTTTCTTCCTTCCTTCTTCTTCTAATACTTCCTTTCTCTTATCCTAACCCTCCCCTCCCTCCCCCTCCCCCCTTCTCTCTCTCTCTCTCTCTCTCTCTAGCTACCCCATCGACATCGATGTACTTCGTCATCGCGTCCTTCGTTGCGCTTAAGTCGCAACAATTTTGCGAAATATTCTTCCGTCTCGAAACAGATTCGTCCTAAGGATCGTCCAAGTCCTTTCTCTCTCTCTCTCTCTCTCTCTCTCTCTCTCTCTCTCTCTTTATTTTCAGTTTTTTTCCTTCCTCCTACTTCCATCTACCATCGTAATATACACACATCGTCGTTATTGCGCACGAACGAGCAATGGAACAAACAACCGGCTTTCATGATTCCGCAACATATCATTTTACAATTACAATTTTCCCACCCACCCACCGCCCGTTTTCTATTCCAAGAGAGTTAAACCTCATTTCACGATTATACGCGAGCAACGTAATTCATTTGACGTTAGAACGAATCACAACCCCGCCGTACGTGTCCGTTTCATCGCACTTATGGTACGTAACGTTGTATAAAAAGGGCGAACCACCACGATGAATCACACACCCTCCTAACGTTTTTCAACTCGATGATTTTCATTTTATATATCGGACGAATTGGTTCCGTTAACATTTCGTTAGATAACGTGTCGCGTTTATTATTATTCGTTGTAACGACGGCCGTGCACTTCGATATACATGAAAGACAAAACAAAAAAAAAAAAAAAAGAAAGAAAAAAAAATGATCCAAACGAAAAAGAGAGAAAAGAAAGGGGTGGGGGAAACGACACGTGTTCATGAATGTGTGTGTGTGTGTGTGTGTGTGTGTGTGTGTGTGTGTGTGTGTGTGTGTGTGTGTGTGTGTGTACGCCGTCCATATAAAATAATAGTAACGTAGGAAGAACGTTAAAGCTGGGACATTGGCGCCATCGAATGTCGTGCGTCGTAAACGGATATTGATATTGGTATCATATTTGTGGGCGGCAGACGTTCTCCCTTTTGCTGTCACCCTTCTCACCCTTCCCACCCTTCTTCTCTCTCTCTCTCTCTCTCTCTCTCTCTTTCTATTTTCCCATTGACCGAATGCACACAAGGGGTGTGGAAGCGAACGGAACGTTCCCAGCACTTTATTGCCGATCTGCGTGCGCAATAACTGTTACCAAGAATATTCAATTTCGATGTATATACACCAGGCGCCATACGTTAGAGTTAAAACGCGCGTTGCCATAACCAGAAGGGGTAATTAAACAGAGAACGGAAAGTATCTCGGGTTCCCGACCACCAACCTATAGTTGCCACGATCATCCCTAATCCCTCATCCTCTCCCACCCACCTCCCATCGAACCTCGGTCGGGATCGACAAAAAATACACAACCGTGTTGACGAAGGAATTCAAAGGAATAAGAAAATATTGCGATTCTTGTATACGGGTAGAAAACTTCTTGACTTGCATTTAAAAAGAGGATTTTTTTTTTTTCCTTTATTTTTTGGTTTTGTTTTGTTTTTCTCTTATCTCCTTTATTTCCTTTCTCGAGGAGATTTACGAATGGAAATATCGTAGTATAAATGAACCGATGGTGGAGAGGAGCAAATCGTACAAATTTAGAGAGAGAGAGAGAGAGAGAGAGAGAGAGAGAGATAGGGAGAAACGGGTGAAAAAACATAAAATTTCGGGATAATTTACTATTACACCGAAACGAAATAACGTTTCCTATTCTCCTTCGAACGAATATAACCGAATAGTTCCATGGGCGCCATTCTCCGTTCAAACTTCGCCGATTAATTCGAGATAAGTTTCTTGAAATTGCCATTTGGCCATTCTCTATGTCTCTTCTTTCGTCGATAAACGCAACTATACTTTTACGTGTCTCTCTGCGTAGTGGTAAACGAAACGATACGATACAAATACGAAGCAAAAATTCAAAGAAAGGAAAGGAAAGGAAAGGAAGAAGGACAACGTTGAAATATATGATATTTATTATTACTGATTGGTTGTTAGCTTGACTCCTTTCTATTCCTGACGTCATCTTTAAACACTCCTTTATGTGTTCGCAATTAACAACCGTATATAACTATATATATATATATATATATATTAACTACATGTATGTATATCGAAGGTATAGGCAAGTGTACACGGAGAAGTTCTTGCAACCGAGCGTGGCACGAACGAAACCAAACCAAGCAACCAAGCAACCAACGAATCAACCAACCAACCAACCAATTCACCGGGCTGAATGTATATACATCGAGGAGGGGGGGGGGGGGGGGGGGGGGGGGAGGGTGGTGGTTTCAACTAGTTCGCTACCATCACCAGCAGTCAGGCAGCAGTCGACCAGCCAACGATCCAGTCAGTCAGCCCTTATGCTTACCAAGGGCGTGTATAATGCTGCGTATAGACGTTCTTTTGTTTGCTCGAAGAGAGAACGCAGTATGCAAAATAGGGATCGTATGAGGCGGCGGCGGCGGCGGAGGGATGGGGTGGGTGAAAAGAGAGTAGGCGAGTGCAAGAGAGCAGTGATCCAAAGAGAGAGAGAGAGAGAGAGAGAGAGGAAGAGGAAGAGAAAGGAATCGAGAGTTTGCATTCGCTCGACTATCGAATTTCACTGTCCGAGCAGCCTCTCCGGACGCGTTCGAGTTTCACACAACGTAGAATCCGAAGAGAGAAAAGCGTGAGCAACCGCGTCTGGGGAAACCGCTACTACGGAGCCCACCAGAAACAATTCGAAACGCCGATGAGAGATGTCGATTAACGCGCGTGTTCGTTAAACCCACGTTAACACTTCGGAAATGAATACTCGCTCTGCCGGTTAACGCTTTACACGCGTTATCGAACGCAAAATGTAAATTTCATAACAGCTACGTAATTCTCTCTCTCTCTCTCTCTCTCTCTCTCATTTCCCCCCTCCCCCTTATATTAAAGAAACAAAGAGGTCATTTACACGCGAGATATATAATAATAATTAATATATACGTACGTACGCGATTGTACGAATATGACACGTAGAAGAATGTTTATCTTTGTTCAATATCGTAATTCTTGAAAATTTCGCGAGAGAAATCTCGTTATTATCGAATAGGATCGTATTATTAAAAAGAAAAATAAATTTATAATAATAATAATAATAATAATAATAATTAAACGAATAACTATACGTAATATGTTTTGAACTCACTATATTATGGCCGGTACAGGTTGTTATAGGAGCTATCCCCGCAACGGGATAAAAAAACCAATTGAATCATCCATATGGTATACATACCTGAAAAAGAGAAAAAAGTCGTGATGAGTTTAAATGTTAGGTAAATACTATGCTAACGTATGCTAAACATTTAATCGGTTTATTAAGCTATTCGCTTTTGACGGCAGACGTATGTATATAAATACATGCACACGCGCGCGCTCGTAGAACGTTCGTTCGAAATAAAAACTCATATTCCTCTCTCTCTCTCTTCGTCTCTTTCAGCCATTCCTACTTTTATTCTCAATTAATTCTACCTTACGTCCAAAGGTTAATTAACGAAGCGGAATAAACGGTCATTTAAAATGAAAAGCCGATAGAGAAAAAACGGGAACGAATCGAAAGGATGATAAAAAGCGTATTCATTTCGTTACGAAACGGAGGAAAACGCGACGTTATCGTGCTTCTCTGCTCGTCGATAATTTGTTATGCTATTATGTTGGAATTTTGTAACGTTCTATCTATAAGGGGTATACCTACTTAATGCGGGCACGTATTTAATAACGTCATATATCGGCTGAGATAAGCTGGATAAAGCACGTAGCAAGATTTACCACGCTCAAACATCTCTCTCTATCTATCTATCTATCTATCTATCTATCTATGTATCTCGTACATATATATATTTACGATCGTACACTTTGCATCAACGTAATAAAGAAGCATTATCGATAGATTTTCAATCTTGGTTACAAGCATTAAATACGTTTACTACGTATACGTTATACGTACTAAGTACTAATAACTTCGTTCTTATTATAGGATAAGGTATAATAATAATCGTTAATAATTAAATATTGATTAAAATTTATAAACCAACGATGAAGAAATTAATGCGGAAATCGTCGAAATACAATTAAAAATGACGCGTGTGTATATGTGTATATATATATATATATATATCCCGACTATATTTTCATCTCCTTGATAGCAAAAGACAAGCAAATTTGAACGAACGAACGGCTCTATACGATTAATTATTCATCGACGTAACCATGAATTATTTATTGTTATGTTAAATGCTCGAATAATGCAACGTTATATACGTGAAAAAAAAAACGTATCAATTATGATATCATCAAATTTCAGGCAGAGGGTTGCTGCTGGTGCATATATATAACACAGAGAAACGACCGACCATATTGTGTATATTGTAACGAAACTAACAACGATAATACCCGTGACAAATTTTTTATCGAATATTTTTCTGACCACTTCGAATCGATATATATTCTATGTTTGTTTTTCTTCGTGATCTTTTTTTAATTTTTTCTTTTTCCTTTTTTTTTTTTATTCGCGAACGTCAAATACAATCGCTTGGTAAACTTTACAAATCGATTGGAATAATCGAACTCGTAAACTCGGCTATCGTTTCAACGAGGCCATTTCACTTGATTCCCAATGTAATACGCACACGTATTCCATGTCTACGGACGGAATGATACGATACGAGCTTGGATTATCGTTCAAACGAGAAGCCACGATCGCGAGAGAAACGAACGATAGACTCAAGAGAAAAAAAAGAGAGAGATAGATAGATAGAGATAGAGAGAGAGAGAGAGAGAGAGAGAGAGAGAGAGAGAGAGAGAGAGAGAGAGAGAGAGAGAGAGAGAGAGAGATAGTTATCCATTCGTACCTCTCAAAAACAATCGAGATAGACATAGAGAGAAGGAGAGAAACTCGATGGACACTTGTCGGACGAGCTTGGACAATTTCGACGCTTTCGACGCGACAAAGGACGATTACGAGATGAGAGTATGATGGTGATGGTGGTCTTGGTGGTAAGAGACCTTGGTAAGAGAGATGGTAAGGAAAGTCACGGCCCTACAATTAGGTTTAATGGTGATACATAACTATCGCGCGAGCGAAGATCTAAGAGGAAGAAGCGGTGGAATGAAAGGAGAAGAGAAGAGAAGAGGACAGAGGAGAGGAGAGAAGAGAGGATGGGAAAGGAGTAGGATACGCGGTGGGAGGTAGGTAGGTAGGTAGGTAGGTAGGTAGGTAGGTAGGTAGATAGGTAGGTAGGTAGGGTACGTACTTAGTTATCAAAGGTTTGCAAGGGCAGCAGTATCCACGAGCTTTGCCAAGTTTCTACGAAGGTCTTAAAGGTGTTCCGCGCGCGCGGTGCACGCGAATTTCTCAAGTTATGATTTAGTATCCGGTGTGTGCTACGAGAAGAAGGATGGGGGGAGGGGGCTGGCGCACGGGGCGGATAGAAGAGGGACAAGGAGGGGAAGGACGGACGTGAAGCTGTTGGGTGCTGTGCTGTGCTGTGCCGTGTTGTACCGTGTGCTAACGTGCTCGAAAGAGAGGAGGACGGACGGACCAAGGAGGTAAAGGAGGAAGAGGAGAAAGAGAAGCCGGAAGATGATGGTGAAGAGGAAGGATGGGGAATGGAAGGAGGAGGAGGAGGAGGAGGAGAAGAAGACGGCGGCGGCAAGAGGTCGAGGAGGAGGAACTTCCTAACAAGGCGGTTAGTTGCGGCTTAGCAACGCTATGAACGCGAAATATTGCGAGCCGGCGCACACTCGTCCCTCTTCCAGCCCTTTCACCCCCTCCCCCTCTCCCTCTCCCATTTTCTCGTTCAACCTGGCTTTACGTGTAGCCCACTCTCGCTCTCTATGGTCTGTCTTTTATAGAAGCCTAATATCGAAACAGATATTATATCTGGTTACCATTAAGTATTTAACTATATGCGATTTTTTTTCTTATTTTACGAAAAGGAAAAAAGAAGAAAGAAGAAAAAAGGAAAAGAAAAAAACGAACGAATAGATGAATATACAAATACATTTGATACGTGGATCGGTCGAGGATCGTTGAATCCATATATTCCATAGATCGTAAAAATATGATTAATCAACGTATACGAGAAAATATTTCGTTGGCCGAACGATGGGAAGAAAGAGAGAGAGAGAGAGAGAGAGAGACAGACAGAGAGATAAAAAAAGACCACAACAATAATAATAATAATAATAACATCGACGGGGCGTACGAGCGAACAACTATGCGAATCTTTAATGGAAGCCGCGCGCTCTCGCTCGAAACGGGACTGAATTAATCGCGGCTCTTATTTAGCTTCGCCTCGATGGAACTTTCCGCCATGGAACAAAGCCGTGGGGCCCGCCCGGCCTGTAGAGGTCGTCCACTCGTGCGAAATCCAGAGCCGGATATAGTTTTTATTTATTTACACGAGGGTCGGGTACCCTTAGACTCCGTGTAGGATCGCAATGCCGACTAGTTTATATTTTATTCATCCCCTATTGAATTCGAGCTCAATCTCACGAAAGTGTCTCCGCCGTGCTCGCTCCGTTCGTTCTCCTCTACTCTCTACTCTCTACTCTCTCTCTCTCTCTTTCTCTCTTCCCACCCCCACTTTCGCTCTGTCTATTCTGACTTCTCTTCTCTCTTCTCTCTTTTCTCCTTTTTCTGTCTCTCGGGCTATCTCCTCCTAGTAGGTAGTAGGTATTCCAATCTCACTATCCTGCTTTTCACTTCTCCTTTACCCTCCTCCTCTTCCTCTACCTCTTCCTCTCCCCCGTCCCCGCCCCGACGTTTCCACCTAACGCCATCTTCAATCTCTCTCACCAGCACCACTACCATCGCCACCATCACCACCATCTCGCCATCACCCAGGTACGGGGGACGACCTCGACCGAAGAATCTCTTCTCTTCTCTTCTCTTCTCTTCTTTCGTAAACCCCACACCGTGCCACCCGCCGCCAACTCCGTCTCCCATTTCTTTCTTTCTTGTCTTTTTCTTGTTCTTTTTTTTTTCTTTCTTTCTTTCTTTCTTTCCTTTTTTCTCTTCCCTCCTACGATTCGACTTCGCGAGGCACTCGCGCATCGACGCTCACAGAATGGCGCTAATTGTCCGTTCTCTCGTTTACCACGTTGTTTTAAACGAGACTCTGAAGATTCGTGAGGGAAAAAGACAGAAAGAGAGAGAGAGAGAGAGAGAGAGAGAGAGAGAGAGAGAAAGGGTATTTCTTGGAAAGAAAGAAAAGACAATTTTTTTTCTTTCTTCGAAGTTTTTTGAAATTCTTTTCAATTTGTATTTCGACTCGACACAAAAAGAACGAGAAGGCGTAACGTGGTAAGATCGAGTTAAGAAATACAAAAGAGAAAAAAAAAGGAATAAATAAAATAAAATGCAATAAAATAAAATAAAATAAAATAAAATAAAAAGAACGAAAAAGAGAAACGTCGCGGTAAGGTCTTCTGACAGCGAATGGAATGAAGAAAGAGAGAAAGAAAGTGTGAGTGGATGGAAGCTCCCATAGACAGACACACGGGCAAACCTTTTATTTCCCTTCGATTCGTCGCGCAATACATCGACAATACATCGGTAGGGAACGGCGAACGTTTAACCGGCGCGAACGATGTTCGCGGAGTTCGATGCTAGAGACAACGACGAATTCTCTTTCCCATCCTCTCCGCCTATTTTCCGTTTCCGTGCTCTGAAGTGCTTCCCGCCTTGCAATTTCAGAAGTGTCGAGACAGCACTCGTACCCAGACGCTATTAAATATTGAGAAATGCTCTACCTACCAACCTACCTACCTACCCACCTACCTACCTACCTATCTACCTATCTACCTACCTATCTACCTATCCACCTACCTCCTACCCCCACCCCCACCCACGTTAGAATTCACCCTTCGTGAACACGTACACCAGCATACGAAGTAGATATCAGCAAGTACCGATCCCCAATTTATATATATATATATATATATATATATATATATATATATATATACTCCTCTATCTATTTCTACGTA